>JAODAL010016817.1:0-79531 GCA_025379985.1 Phyllomedusa bahiana
CTCACAATTTGCCCAACTCAAACAAAGAGTTTTTTTGGGAAAACCCCAAAAATTTTTTAAAAGGGTCACTGTGAAATTTGGGGTTTTTAACCTTCCCCTCATCCTGCTTTTTAAAATTGTGAATCAGGGAAACCCAAAACAACACCCTTACAAAAGATCAGGCAGGGCCCCCCATTTGGCCCGGGCTTTTTTTCAGGGAAAAATCCAGAAAACCAGTGGCCACTGGCTTAGAAATGTCACCGAGTGTCATCCCGCAGGTAATAGAATTTCCAGAAAAAACCCGGAGGGGTCCAAAAAGAAAGGGCCCAAAAAGTGGACCTCCTTTGATCCTCAAAGACTGAGGGGCCCCTTAAATTTTAAGCAAAACCCCCCCCGAGGGAAAGGGTGATGCCGCAGAACTCCCGGGAGATTTTTAAAAAAGGGGAGAGGCAGCAAGTTTTCACTTTTTCCCTTCACAAACCCTTTTACATCAGACAATCCTGCGTAGATGACCGACAACGCCACCGGACAGGGAACATCAAAATGGGCCAGGGAAACATCTTTGGGTGATGAAAGGGAAAAACCCGTCTCCCAGAGCTGTTCAGTGATAAAATTTTATTCACTCGAGCAAAATGATGGGGCCAACGATGATGGGGAAACCAATGAAAGGGACGTTTCATCAACAGGGGCAGGTACCATTTTCCCGGGGTTTTCTACACGCCGGGCCAGCTTTAAAAAAAAAGGTTATGAATGGGCCCAGTTATGCAAAAAAGTAAATAAAAACAAATAAAAAATTTTTGGGCCAGTGCTTTTAAAAAAGAAGAATGTTTTTCAAATTTTTTCAAATTTAAAAAAAAAAAATTTTTTGAAATTTTATTTTATTATCGAAATTTCAAATTTTAAAAGTTTAAAAACCCCCACCTTTTTTTAGTAGTCTTTTTTGTACATATATTTTAAAAACCCCCTTTTCTTTTTTAAATGAGTGGGACACTTTTTGGGAATTTGGGCCCTAGATCTTGTATTTTAAACCCCCCATTAAAATAAAAATTGACAAAAAATTCTCCCCCCAATGTTTGGTTTCAAAATTTATCATTCCACACAGGGGAAGGAAAACAAACCATTAAAAATTTCCCAAAAAATTTTGTTTTTTAGTAATAATGAAAAAAAGACGCAGGGGAAAAAATTTTTTAACAAAATGAAAAAAAAAGTTCAAAAAGCCCTGGGAATTTTCCCGACAACAGCTGATATGTAATAAGAAAAAACCCAAACCCCGTCACTTAAAGAAAAACAATATCATCTTTATTCATTTTTTGGCCTAAAAAAAGTAAAATAAACCAAAGGGGCCACACTTGAAAAAATCTCAGGATGGGGAAAACCAGTGAGCTATCCAAAACCCCTTTGCAAAACCAAATTTTTTGCAAAACATAAATGATGGCAGCTGGTTAAGAAGGGGTTTTTTTAAACTATTGGGAAGGGTTTTTTTGAGCAAATTTCCCGGGAACCCTAAAACCAAAAATGAAAAAATATAATTTCACCATAAAACCCGGGCCCTTCCCAACCCGGGGCTCCCCGCAAGAATTTTAGACAGAGATAATAAAAAGTTTTTCAAAATTTGGGCCAAGAGCTAAGGACCCCCTGTGGAGATTACAGAAAAACCTAAATTCCCGCAATAAAAACAATGAATGTAATTCCAAAAGCCTGAAGGGACACCACCCTGCAGTTGGGTACATATTGAGATTTAAAAAAAATATCTATGTCAAACGGTTTCAGAGGTCACACCCCAAAAATATCGGTGGGAAAAGGGCCAAGTAAGTAAAGGGTTTAAAATTTAAAGCCAAACCCAAACCTGACCAAAAACAAAGACCAACAATTTCTACCAAGCAGTAAAAAATACAAAACTTCAGGAAACTTTTTTTCCCCTTTTGGGATTAGAAATTTCTTTTTGGGACACTGAAGTGCCAGAAACTTTTCCAACAGTCCTTTTGTTTTGGTTTACATAACCGCACTTTGATTTGGCTGGGTAGAAACGAAGCTTCTAAGCTCCCCCTCATTCCTATGAGGCTTTAATCTGAAACCCCCCATAACCAAAAGAAAAGAAAATTCACTTCCGGGGCATACGTTTTGTTTCAGGGAGCTCAGGTGCCGATCACATGCCCCCCGAGGCACAGTGAGAAATCCTGTATTCAACTGCGGGCCCCAAACCCAGTGGCCAACATTTAGAAAACCTGTATTCACCCCAGGGGAAAGACCCATTTGGGAGCAGTGAGAAATCCTGTATTTTCACTCAGGGCACATGACCCAGTGGCAACAGGGGAAAAATCCCCGTATTCACTGCAAGTCAAATGACCCCGGGGGAGCGGGAGAAATCCTGTATTCCCGCTGCAGGGGCACATGGGCCCCGGGGCAACAGTGAGAAATCCTGTATTTTAGCGCAGGTCCTGACCCGTGGCAGCGTGAGAAATCCCGTATTCAGCTGCAGGTCACATGACCCAGAGCAAGCGTGAGAAAGCCTGTATTCAGCATGCAGGTCACATGAACCCAGAGGCAGCAGTGAGAAAACCTGTATTCAGCTTGCAGGTCACAAGAGCCAGGCAGCAGTGAGAACATCCTGTATCAGCTGCCAGTACACGTGACCCGAGAGTGCAGCAATGAGAAAACCTTATATTCAGCTGCAGTCCACGTGACCCTGAGAAGAATGGGATAAAATCCTGTAATTCAACTGCAGGTCACAATGGCCCAGGGTCAGCAGTGAGAAATCCTTATTCATCTGCAGGTCACATGACCCAGCAACATCAGTGAAGAAATCCTGTATTCATGCTGCAGTCACATTACCCAAGACCAGCAATGAGAAATCCTGTAGGTCAAGCCCGCAGTCAACTGACCTCAGTGGCAGCATGAGAGATCCTTATTCCAGCTGCAGGTCACATTACCCATAGGCAGCAATTGAGAAATCCTGTATCCAGCCGCAGGTCACATGAGCCAAGGCAGCGGTGAGAAATCCTGTATTCAGCTGCAGGTCCACATGACTCCAAGGCAGCAGTGAGAGCGATCCTGTATTCAGCTGCAGGTCACGTGACCCTGAGGCAGCAGTGAGAAATCCTGTATTCAGCTGCAGGTCAGCAAAATTTCTTTTACCAAAGTGCACCTAGAAACAAATGGACTAAAGGCAAAAAAGTGGTCCTTTAATATAGGATTCCACACTATAGTTGCATAGTCGTATCACTGCCTGCATGTCTGCTGTATACTGTACATGGACAACCTAGTAGCCATTAGTTATATTTTGTTATAGACTGCTCCTTTATGCTGGATACACTTTCATGCTCCATACCCTATGATTTGTATTTGTCTTTGTATTAGTTTTGTTCCACTCTTCTATTTTGCTTTATCTCAGTCACTCATAAGGTCTGAAACGTCCCAACACCGGATTACAGTATCGCTATGACTGTTGTCCGCTTGTTCTGTATAATTGCCTTCTGTCCAGTGGATGGTGGATCGCGCGCCTCTGAATATGTATCAATGTTTATATGTTTAACCCCTCAATGACAATGGGCGGATGGTTGTGTCTTATCATTAGGGGAGCATGGAGCCCCCTCTTTACGTGGTGGTGCCACTGTTTAACTATTCAGTGACACCTGAACCCCTTCACGGACAGTTCTGATCCGATGAATGATGGGCGGCGGGGCTCCCCATTTCACTGTGCAAATTTT
This sequence comes from Phyllomedusa bahiana, assembly GCA_025379985.1. Taxonomy (NCBI): domain Eukaryota; kingdom Metazoa; phylum Chordata; class Amphibia; order Anura; family Hylidae; genus Phyllomedusa; species Phyllomedusa bahiana. The sequence goes on from JAODAL010016817.1 coordinate 3,687, forward strand.
GGGGTTCCAGAATTCTTTGTGAAAGTGAAAGACTTTCAGCTACAGCTGCAGATTATTGGAAATAATTCCGTTTTCTATTTTCACAGCCTAACTCTAAACAAATTAGTGAAAAAACCTGTGGGGTCGATATACTCACCGCACCTCTGGATATATTCCTTAAGGGGTGTAGTTTCCAATATGGGGCTTTTGTAGGGAGGTTTTTAAGTTTTAAAGCACCTCAGTGTCCGCCAACCTGAAATGCTCCTAAATAAAATTTGTAATGAAAATGAAGGCCCCAGAGTCCAGTAGGTGCCCTCCTATTCTGGGCTTGTGATTGAGCCAAATAGCGCGACTAGGCCACATATGGTAGATCTCTGAAAACAGCAGAATCTGGGCAATCAATATTAAGTTGCATTTCCCTATCGACAAATATCGTGTTCCTCAGTGAATAATGATAAAATTGAAAATCTGCAAAAAAATAATTTCCCCTCCACTTTGCATAATTCCTGTGAAACGACCCTAAAGGGTTTTAATAAACTTCTAAACGCTGTTTTGAATAATATAGGATACGTCGTTTCTATAGATGGATTCATTTATGAGGGTATGTAACATACAGGCCCCTCAAAGCCACCTCAGAACTGGACTGGTGCCAAAACAATTCTGTACTTCAAATTTTCTTGAAATGTGACAATTACTGGCTAAATTTCTAAGCTTCCTTATGTCATAAAAATAAAAATACATTTAAAAAACAGATTCCAACCTACAAAGACTTTATGGTTTGGTGCTAGTTAGTAAACTATTTATTACAATAAACCATCTGCCTTCACACAGAAATTTCTGGAACTTGAAATAGCATTATAAAGGGTGTTTGCTATCTTTAGTAACTTAAAAAAAAAAAAAAACATGTCTCTATTGTTTTAAATTTGGAGTGCGAGCAGAAGCCTTTTCTCTGCTACCAATACCCTTTTTGTTCTTCCACCTATGGACCTGAGTGAGGAGGGGCATTTTGGGGGCTGAAGTGTGCTCTTTATTGCTTCCATTTTGGAATACATGTGACTTTTTGATCACACTTAATTCCAAATTTTTGGGGACAAAAAATGACCAAAACATCACAATGTTGGTGTTTGGGATTTTTTTCTTGTACAGTGTTTACTACATAAATGGTGTTAAATTTAAATGGATTTGACTTTACAGGCACAGCGACAACAATTATGTGTAACTTTTTTTTATATTTGTAAAATGGAAAAAGGGGGGTGATTTGAACTTTTTAATTTTTTTTTTTTTACACTTTTAATTTTTTTTTTACACTTATACATTTAGGGTGACCTGTATATACGGGGCTGCACCAGTATTTTAGCCCAAAAAGTGGTGCAGCCCTGTGCACTCAATATATAACCAGGTGCACTCCAAGATTAGGCGCATTATGAGGCTTCTGTGGTACTTTGTAAGGCACCTGAGATCAGGGGTGTGCGGGAGGCGGGACGCACCACAACTATAGGATGCTACACATTTATAACGGGATGACGGCAAAACTGGGCGCATTACTGTTGGAACAGCCAGACCAAGTTTATAAAAAAGTTACCCTGACTGGAAGTCATTGTAGAGGATCTAGAAAGGGCGAAATCTATGACCCACAGTAGAACAGGTCCATAAATTCCGGCACATTCTACGCTACTAATGCACACAAAACAATTGACGCCTGAGCGCCAAAATTCATAGAGGACGCCATTCGTCCCAGTTGACCACTGGAGGCACAATCACTCCTACATCCTTCTGCATTATGTTTTTAATGCAGAAGTGTGTGCAAAGATTGCAGCCATTAAAGCCTCCATTAGCAACAACTCTGTACCCCCCCAATCTCTTCGTGAGGGTGCCGCTCATTAGGATTAACAATGCACAGCACTATCCCTCATTCATGTGCATGCAATGGTCATGATCACCACGACATCTAAATAGTTGAGCAGCAGAGATCAGAGCCAACTACGATCTCTGCTGTTACCGGCGGGTGTCAGCTGATTCTAACAGCTGACATCCGCCACGTATGAATCAGCTCGAGTATGCGCCACTGCAACTACCTTGAGCACTGCATTAGGTAGCCAAAAGTCACATGGGCTAAGGGGTTAAAGCAAAACCAGGTATGTCCCACTTATTAACATGGATAAACACCCAAATAAAATAACAAAAGAGTCCTTTCCATTACTTTGTAGCATCAAGAGCATCAGGCAAAATCTCTGCTGCACTTCCTACTAAAACCTCAAACATTCTCTGAGACAGGAACAGGTTTTTACCTCATCACTTTTTCCACTCGAAAAAGTCAGTCAGGTTCACATGGGTAAAAAGTAGCTCCCCTGGTGTAATATGCACGGGTGATATATGCAGCATAAGGGGCCGTTCACACGGCTTATTTCGGCGAGGATTGCCCGAATTCGCTCCGATTGCGCTGCAGTACGGCGCCAATCCTCGCAGTAATTACGGTAAATCCACCGTTCTCATAGAGGAACAGTGGATCCGTCGCGCACCTCCCCGCTCGGCGAATCCGCCAGTCGGGAGAAAGTCACCTGCACATTATCCAGGCGCAATACGCGCCGTGGATAATGTAAGTACTAAGGGGCCGCGGGCCGCGCCCCCCCCGCCCCCGCCACCTTATTCAAGCCGGAATTACTGAGCGCAATCGCTCACAATTCCTCTGGAATAGAGCCGTGAAACGGGCTAAGAGTGAGGTCCGTACTCACCTTGTTGGTTTGTGCAGTGAGTAGATTCCCACCCTCTCCCGCATGTGTATCTGTGTGAGCTTTATGCATTGGCGCCACTCCAGACCACAATCAGTCCATACAGGATAAGATACGTAGTAAAAAGATTCCCTCGCCGCTCGCTTCACAAGGAGAGAAATGTCCACATCAGAACGATTGGATTTTATAAAGATCAAGGACTTATTTCAATAAATAATAAAACATGAGGTCCAAAGAAATACAAAACATAGTTCACTCGCCCAATTCGTCTTAGAGAAAGTCCTCTGCCGGCCGGAGCACAGTGGGAGAAAGTGAGGCCTCCTTCCAAGTGTAGCAAAATAACTGGGTATGACAGCTACTCGTCCGTGCAGGGGAAACATTCATTTAAGCTACAACTAAGGAAAAAGTGAGTTCCCAACATTTCTATGTCGGATCCACATCCAAAACCTTCTGGGACCTTCTGACTGCAAATCTGGGGGGAAAAAACAGCCTACATTGAAAAATGGGTCAAAATACTCATCAAACAACGTGATTTTAGGATTCAGAAAGCGACGAGTATTCTGACATTTATCAAGTGGACATTTCCCAACAAAGTCACCCTAGGAGCGTGTGTTCTGTGCAAGCGCTGTAAGAAGAGCCCGTCCCCACGGCGCAGGTGTCAGTCACATTTACAGATGGTTTTTGGATTTGAAAACTGACTGTCAACCTTTTACATTGACTTAAATAGATAATCCATGCCGTAGTTCACACTGCAGGGATTTTTCGCCAGCGGTGTAAGAAACTAGAACATTTAACATGAACGTGTCAATGTGAAGGGGGCGGCTTGAATCTGCACACCATGGACAAAAGCCGTTCCCCTATGTGACAGGAGCTTTATCTAGGTTTCCCAATATTCTCTTGTGACATTAGACTTCTGCCCAATGGGAATGAGGCACAATTCATTGTCATTCACTGTAGATTTGCCCTTGATGTCCTAGCGCCATTGATGAGCGACTAGTTTCAGAGCTAAGACCAAACACTGAATGAAGCAACAAAAGTACATACACCCAGTCCCAGATCTGTATCACACTCCTACTGTACCCCCAGACTGTACCCCACCCTGCCCAAAGTACACTTCACAGGTCTGCAAACCACACACGACCAAGTTATGCTCCTTTCTGATAAATCAAGAGCGGGGCCGGACGTGGGAGCGCAGCCTTGAAGGGAGGCCCCACATGACACGGCGCTCCGGCTCCTGGCAGTTTGAAGGTAGCTCGCACGCGGTAAGTGAACGCGCGCACGCATAGCGCGCGGCGCTGACGAGCGACGGTGACCGCGAGGCAGGCGAGCTATATAACCGCGCCGCGCGGGAACAGTTCAGCGCAGAGACAATTAGAGTGAGTCTCTGTGTTGTGCGGCGCGGTTTCCTGTTTAGGATTATTGCGCAGTAGATGTGCTATTGGAGCAGACTTAAGGAGAGCAGCTGGTGACAGTGGCCGAGTAGCCTGAAGCAGCAATTGCAGTTAGAGTTGGGGAGTGTCCGGTCCCTTACCCCCTGTCTCACCTCTATGTTTTCTTGGCCTCTACCCACCAGGCGCCGCACTAGGCCACGCACAACGCGACTGTAGACCCGACGTTACCCCCAGGCCCCGCATGCGCCGCAGAGCCCCTCACGGGACCCTTCAGGCCGAGGGGATCGGGCAGGGCTCGAGACCCCGCCGCTCGGTCTGGAAGGAATCAGAGAAGCGGGCGGGCCCAGCGGAGCACGCGGCCGGTCTCCACGATACTGTGGGCATTGCCGGGCTCCTTGTCGACGCAAGACGCGGGAGGGGTGAAGTACTGGCAATGTCCGGTCGCGCGCTTACCAGAATCCGCAGTTGGAGCGGGCGGTCACGGGTTCGTTGAGGGACGTCATGGATCAGCAGCGCGGATGTCGGTCTGGCCAGGTTCAAGAGGAGGACGGGCGGCTCTTGATGTCTACCAGGGCAAAGAGAGGTCACATCGGGGATCCGGAGTCACGGATGCGGGCCAACGGTCCGCTTGAGTTGCGGCCAGCGCAGTAGATGCGGTGGCGCGGGGTAGCACACGGATCGGAGGACAACTGGACTTTTCGCTTCAGGGTGATCGTTCGGCACGGCTGCGGGATCACAGCTCCCGGTGCAGCCGGTGAGTCATGTCTTTCCTGTGCTGTTTATTGTATCCGCCGGGGGATGGGCAGGTTTAGGTCTGGTCAGAACCATTCCAATTCGCCCCAGTTTCGGAATGGCAGAGTTGGTGAGAGTATTAGGGAGTTCATGGCCTGTCCCGGCCTCTGGGCAGTGGTGATCAGGTATCGCCTGTTATCGGCTTGGGTTCTTTGATTCGGGAGGGAATTGCCCTCCCGGTTTGAAAGGGGTCGGCTCTATGTTTGGGATCGGGAGTTGCGGTGTCTGTTCAACGGACTTACCAGGTTGAATAGCATGACCATCTGGATATATGGCGGGGTGAGTTATTATGTTTTTGAAGGAGCCCTTTTGGAGCACATTTGAAGAAGGAGGTGAGAGAAAAGATCTGGCAGGATGAGTATGTCGAGATTTTTTCTCTCTTCCTCTGGAAAAATCAATTTGAAAAGGAAAAAGGATGTAGGTAAAGAAGAGGAGTGAAGAAAAAAATAGATGGCGGCTTATAACCGCAAACGTTTTCAGAATTGGTTGCAGGCTTTTGCAATTCCCGCAGTTGTATTGGGAAAAGCTCCACAAATTGTTCTCGGTTGTTCTGCTATATGGTAACGCAATCGGAAAGCTTCAATAGATTAAATGGGGCCAGGCTTGGCTTCGATACGATAACAGTTCCGCGACGAAGGGCCCCAGTTTCGCCCTTCCATACGCCCCCTGGGTCATAAGGATGGAGTAGACTTGGCTAAGTGTGATGGGCACCGACGAGGTACGGCATCTTCCTTTCAGAGGAGGATCCCGGAGGTTCCGGCAGATGGGGGAGCCGCTTCAGGTGGCGGCTCAAATCAACGGAAATAAGAGCTGGTGTTAGCTGGCAGTTACAACGACAGCATGTAGATTCGGGGGCAGTTGTCGCTTTAAGCACATGTTTCGGGCCCTGTAGCGCGACCTCGCATGTAGGATACCAAATGCTTCAGGCGAGGGAGGGGAAAAAGGAGCAAGTGCTGCGGCAGGGGGACTCGGGTGAGAGTGGCCCGCGATGGTAACCCGATCTAAATAGTGTATCGGAACAGCGGCTGCATTTGTTGTTGTGTGAGGGCTTCACGATTGGTTTTTTAGGGATTTCCCACCACCGGCCACACACAAGTCCTTTCACGTGAAGATTTGAGGATGCCATGTGCACCCAGGTAGTTTTTCGGAGAGCTGGCCAAGAAGGTTCAGTCGAGTGCGCGGCAGGTTGCAGACCGTTTGCGGAGTGCCTTTTCGGGAATTTTATAAGTCTCCCGTTGGAGAGTGGTTCCAAAAGAAGAACCAAACAATTTACGTTAATTCACCACTTGTTCTTTCCAAAAGGTGTCATCGTTAATGATGTGAAATTACCCTGTCATAGATTGAGTTCCCGGTAGAATACACCGTCTTTGAGGCGGCGGTTCTACTAGGCGTGTGTATGTGTAAGGGTGCAAGACCTCTCCCTGATGCTAAGACCAATATAGAGTCGGCTTTCAGGTTGTTGCACGTTCATGCGTGACAGCGTGAGGTTGTTGGGTGTTTATTGGGAGGGAGAATATTTTTTGTGGATAGGTGTTTGCCGATGGTTGTCTGCCATCTCATTTCGTACATTCGAACTTCAGTTCCTTTTTGGAATGGGTGGTGAAGGACTGTTCCGGCTTTCATCCATCATCCATTATTTTGGATGATTTTCTGTGTGTTGCCCAGTGGACTCTGGGTGTTCGGGTCGCTGCTGCTAACATGCAATGGGTGCGGGCCTTTTTTTGGTCCCGGTGCCCCAGACAAGACAGAGGGTGCCCCTCACCGACCCTAATTTTGGATCCAGATAGATTCAGAGGCAATGGAACGCCGTTACCGGAGGAAAAGTAAAGTCGTTGAAAGGGAGGTTGAAAGTTTTTTGGCATGAAGAAGGTCATCCTGAGGGAGCTTGCAATCTTTGTTGTGGAAATTGAATTTCGCTTGTCGTATTATCCCCGATGGGCAGGGTTTTTTGTCGCAGTTGGCGGCTGCCACGTCGAGGTACGGGGGGCGCATCTTTTATCATGTTAACGAATTGTATCTGAAGGTGGATCTAGAGTGTGGCAGTCCCATTTAGGGCAATACACATGGTCGGTCCCTGATAATGGAGTGTGCAGTGAGTAACACAGACTTTGATATCTTCTACGGACGCGGCGGGCCGTAGGTTACGGGGCATATTTCAGCCAAGGTGAATGGAGCGCCGCAACTGGCCAGCTAGTTGGTGGAGCGTATTAGTGAGGAATCTGGCGCATTGGAACTTTTTCCAATTGTACATTGCGTGGAAATTTGGGATAGGATCAGAAAAGAAAAGTCAGGTTCCATTGCGACAATTTTGGGGTGTGCAGGCATTAACACTTTGTCGGCTTCCCCACCGGTGGTCGATTTTGCATCGGTGGCCTAGTACTAGACGTTTCTGTTGGAACCTGTGGGTTGTGGCTGTGTCACGGCCAGGGGTGCGAGAACGAGGTTGGCTACGCTCTATCCGATCAACAAAGGCAGCGTTTCGGTCCCTGGCTCCGAATGCACGGTCATCGGCGTGGATTAGCCCCAAGGATTTGAGCGTGGTTACAGTACCGCGATCAGTTGCTCAGTCGTCTGTAACACGGGGGGACGTGGGAATCGTACTCTGCTTCGTGGGTGCTGTGGAGCGCGGTTGGAGTTCTTGGGTCCGATTTCATCGGAGGAAGGAGAGCGATGCTCTCTTTTGCTTTGTTGGCCATGCGGTACAAATGAGGGGGTGGTAGTGTCTAAGGTTTCCCGGCTGGTGTCTGTAGCCTGCTTTTTGGCTTTAAGGCACGAGGTTGAGGGACGTGACAAAGTTCATTTTGGTCACGCAGGCATTATAGGGTTTGAGAGGGGCGCAGCACATTGGATGGGAGCGCCGGTGGTGTTTCATTTGCTGGAGCGATGGGCCGTTCTTGGGCATTGCGTATTGGGGGAATTATTTCTCCTAGTAAACGGGTGCAATGGGGGCATACGCAATGAGAGGTATGCAGCTTCGGGAAGACGGGTGACTGTGATTAGGAAGGTCCTACGACGGATCAACAAGGGGCAGGGAAAGAATTCGGCTGTGGTCGGGTGCAAGGTGCGATATGTGCCCGTGCGGTGTCTGGTATTACCCGGAGCAGGTGCTCGAGCAGCCCGCCTATATTAGTGCATGAGGATGGGTCATTTCTATCTCGGTTCAATTCCAGTCGGTTTTCCGACGATGATTCCTATTGGAATTGGGTTGGACCCTTCCAATTCGCCCCCCATCTTTCGGATTTGGGCGGCCACTGATGGCGGCTATGTCTTGGGCTGGATTCCAACAACTGTAAGGAGAATAGGTAGGTGGAGTCGGATCGTTTTTCCGACTTTACCATATGGACTCCATCTAGCTCAAGGCTCCAGGTTTAAAGGGGAAGTAGGAGGTTCAGGGTCAGGAATGGCAAAGACCTTAAAAGAGAAGGGGGGGGGTTTAGCAATTACAGCTCTTGTTAAATGTGGTTCAATTGTGCCTTTTGTGTGGTTCTTATTGCTTGTGCTTTGTTTCAGGTGGGTCCCCATCGTGTTTGATCTATGGCCACTCTTTTGTGCATTGGGGGGCACAGCGGGCGGCTAATGCGAGCAAGTGAGTCACCATTTTGGCTTTCCGAGGGATCGGCGACCAGTCCGGTGGATCGTAGGCGTGGAAGTGGTATGTGAATCCATATTTGCCGCGTTTCCAGGAGCATCCAGTGGACCTCCTCCGGACGTCATTGACCTTATTTCATGCTGGGGAGGAATGATTTGGGAACTCGGCCCGGACTCCGGGAAATTGATTAGGGACATTAGGTATATTTGTTGCTGTTAGCGGCAGTACCTGGTTTGATAATCGTTTGATCCCGATATGGTATGCGGTGGTGTGCGTCATGCTTGTACGTTCATGTCTTAACCAGCACGGTAAAAGTGAATCGGAAACTGTCGCGCTTTGGTTTACACGAACGGGGGGGTTTGTGTGCGTCCACAGAATTGGAGAATGGAGAAGTGACTTCTGGAGGGAGATGGGGTCCACCAAATCCAGTCGTGGTAGATTTGTGGTCGATAAGCATTGAGAGGGTTTGGAGAGAGCGTTGGGGCTGTGGGGGCGGCGGATTCATAAGGGTTCATAGTCGCTTGCATGGCGGGTTGGGGGTCCTTGGAGTCAGTGCATATTGGTGGGGAGTCAAGTTTCGGCGTGGCTCCTAATGGAATGTGGACCGGTCTGGCCGGAAGGTTGGGCTTCCGCAGGGCCTGGTCCTTGGGATCCGTGAACTGGTGACCACCTGAGGGTGGTTTAGGTGCCTTGGGCTTGGTGTGATGGCTGAGGAAAGCTACTTGTTTGGAGAATGGGTCCCAGGCTTGGTCGGTGGTTTATGGTATCTCCAAGGACCCTCAGCCCCAAGTGGTAACTAGGAAGTTCTTTTATAGGAAAGTGGTTATGAACGAGTCGAATGGGTATATTGGGTCTATACTCATTCGATTATATTGTTTTGTGTTAATGTTATGTTAATAAAATGGCTGCTGTGGCCAATACATCCAATCTATGTCTCAGAGTTGTTATTGGGGAGACATGGGGGGTGAGATGGTCCGGCAGAGATAGGCGCTGCACAGGGTCATGTAAGCACCTGCTTATGAGTCAGTCAGTTGTGGTCGTTTTTCTAAGAAGTGTGTGTGCAAAGTTTTCACATAAAGCTCTTGTGACCAAACAGTAAATGGAAGGAGAACATCTGATTTTTTTATTTGATGATTTCTTGATTTTTTATAATTTTTCTGTAAATCCTTGGCTTTTATCTTAATACTCCAAATATTCCTATATCGATATGTGGTATAAAATGGACTGCACGGGGGGGTGGGGAGCACTTACTTCTGAAGAGGAGTCTATCTATTACTAGACACAGATATTTAGGCCAATATTCGGAGAAGTGGAGTAGATTTGGCTCTGGGATAAAAAATAATCAGCTGTTTTCACAGGTGTGACTGCAGCGGTGGAGTCATGTATTGTCTGTAGCAAAGGGATGTGGTCGGCTCACCGCTATATCCTCTGTGGGAGAAGCACGGGTAGGAGATAAACCTGAAGCTCCAAAGATCAATATGCAGGGAAGGAACCAGTTTGCAATCCCAAAAGGGACATAAAAATCTTCTTTATTGAATCATATTAAAATCCACATAGAGACAAGGCTAACACCTAGTATATAGCGCCCATCACATTTGGCATTGCATTCCCCGCTGACGCATTTCGGACAGGTTCTGTCCTTAGATGTAGCTTGGGTAACAGCAATCACCTGAATAAAAACAAACCTCAAAGAAAACACATGGGATGTAATCACCTTGGGTGGAATCGACAGAACTGCCAATGACTAACCTCAATATATAAAAGGTAAATATAATGAAAAAGAAAAAGCAGCAACATAAATATAAAAACAAAAGTAGAAAAAAAGTACAAGTAAAAGAAAAAACACAAATATAAATTGTTAGACAAAGGAAAAATCTCAACCATAAAAAGAACTTAAAAACAGAGCGCTATAAACCATCAATAATGATAAGCTATGTCTTGCTTAATATTGAGATCTGTTGGGACTCTGGACCCTAAGTCAGAGAACCACTTTGACTCCCGACTAATCAACTTTTTATTCATATCACCCCCTCTTGCTGGTCTGATGATTTTCTCAATGCCAACAAAGGAAAGCGCACTTACATTGCCCTGATGTACCTCCTGAAAATGGCGTGACACCATAGAGCAGGGGGAGGGCAATTAATTTTCCCATGGGGCCACATGAGAAGTTTGAATGGTTTTAGAGGTTAATATATTTAACTCACTTCTACCCAATACCTATGTACATAGAAACCAGAGTCGACTGCTAAGCTCTTCTATCAACCTGAGGCCTTAACAACCGGCTTAACAACTGTTAGCGACTTCACAAGCCAGTAAGTTAAATATCCTCCAGTATAGATAATAAGGTGCCCCCCCAATAAGTGATATGTCCCCTAGTGTAGGTAATAGAGTCCCCCAGTAGGTTATATCCCCGGTATAGGTAATAAGGTCCCCCAGTAAGTAGGTAGGTATATAGGTTATATGTCCCAGAAGGTATATAGGCAGGTTATAGGTCTCCCGCGGTTATAGGTAGGGTTTTAGGTCCCCCCTAAAGGGTTTTTTTTTGGTTATGGGCCCCCCAGTGGGTATAGAGTGCTTTAGGTTTCCCCAGTGGGTAATAGATAAGTTTAAGGCCCCCCGGGGTTTGAGGTGCTTTTAGTCCCCCCCGTGGGGATTAGGGAGGTTATGGTCCCCTTTGGTTTGGTAGGTTATACCCTCCATGGGTATAGAGGTGCTTTAGGGCCCCGTGGGGTTTTTTTAAGTTTTAGGTCCCCCCCGTGGTAAGAGGGAGCTTAAGGGCCCCCGGGGATAAAAGGTAGGTTTTAGGGCCCCAAAAAGGTATTTTTAGGGCCCATAGGGGCCCCGCGATTTTTAGGTTCCCATTTGTATATAGGAAGTTATATGTCCCTCAGCAGGTAAGGGGCTAATTAAAAATAAAAAAATAAAAATATTCACCTTTCCCCTTTCCCCTAAATTCCCCTGTTCTCTGTCTTCTTCCTGCACAGGCGCCTGTGCTGTGTACTCTGGTAAGCACAAGCCTGCAATTGCATGTGCATCCAGAGGACTGCGGCGTTTGGGGAAATGTTTGGCCATCTATCGGTGGTCGAGATGTTGGGCTGGATGTGGTCCGGGGCCTTTTCAATGCCCAGGTCTGCCACAGAGGATTTAAAGTAAGGCATCTGACAGGTGTCTTCTAATGCAGACTTTGAGGGGGTCTGTGGTACAGCCCACACATTGGACATTGCAGATGTTACAATTTATCAGATAAATAATGAATATTTTGTTACATTGAAAAACTTTTGTATGAAAAAATTATTATTGTGTAATTTGCAAAAAGTTGGTAGAATACTGGGGCGGCATTCGAATTTTATGAGTATTTTAAATGTTGTACCGTGTTAGCCATAAAAAGGGTTAGAAAGGAAAAAATCAGGCGATACCTTTTGAGGCTAACAGTTATTTGATGTGACTTCGAAAGCTCCCCCTCAATATACTCTTAGCCTCAAAAAGTATCGCCTGATTTCTTCCTCTCCCAGAATTTTAGGGACATTTAAAAAAAATCTTTAGGGGGAACCAGGGTTTTACCCCTGTTGGTATTATGTCTAGAAAACTGGGGAAAAAGAAAACACCCTAATGGGGATCTGATCCCCTGGAGTAAATTCTGAATTTCCCTTTGTGACTAAGAAAAGGGTAGTTGTTTTTTTAATAATAATGGGAGGCTATTGACTACATGTTTAGGATGACAAGAGGTAGCCAAAAGTGTAGCGTTACCTTCTGTAGGCTTTCTGTAAGGTGTAACCTCCACCCCAGTGTCTGCACTAATAGTGACATCCAAAAAATTGATGGTAGTGGCATCATGAGCATAAGTAAATTTAAGGTTCATGGCATTAGAGTTGATGTATTGGAGGAAGCCCTCAATACTCGGCCCCTCTCCCTCCCATACCAGGAGGACGTCATCAATGTATCTCCCGACCACATAGTGTAGGGAAGGAGTTCGAGGCAGAAAACAAAAAATCTTCTTCCCAAGCTGCCATATAAATGTTGGCTAAAAGTGGTGAGAAATGTGCACCCATTGGTACTCCCTGAAGTTGGAGAAAAAAACTACCATTGAACATAAAAATATTATGTTTCAATAGATAGTATGTTGCCTCCGCCATAAAAAAGCTGAAAATTTTCAAAATATGTTTTAACTAAATTTTTAGTTTTATAATGAGGGCACGGGGGTAGGAGCCCCACATAAAAGGGGAAAGCCAAGAGGAATTATTGTCCCAAGACAAAGACTCCAAACAACTGTGTTGTTTGCCTGAAAAAATAAAATGCAAAAAAATTACTAAAAACACATGCATTTTTTCATTTTTTTTTAAGCTTCCAGTATGTGGACAAATCCAAGAGGATTTTTTTAAAAAAAAAGTTAATAGATTTTTTTTTCACTTCTGGTGCATTTTCTGGGTCATTTGCAGTTTTTAAAGTTTTAGATGTAGCATGTTTTCATATTCCAAATTTTATTTGGAACAAATCATGCAAATGAATAAATATGAAAAACATTGTCAAAGCCGATTGTAACAGTGTAAAACATGGAAAATTTTTAAAACAAGAATAATCACTCTAGTAAAACCCCTATGAAAAAGAATTCAAGGGGTCAATCCCCAAAGGGTAAACGTTAAGATGCATTAAACAATAACGGTTCAATAACCCACGTTTTTACAAAAACAAAAAAACCTATAGGTAAAAACATGCAGCTAAAAACAATGACATTAGAGAAAAAATTAACGGCCTGTGAATAAAAGGATTAATGAAAAGGCCCCATGGCACATTGGGTCAGAGGTAGAGATTAACCCCTCGGCCGTGAAAATCCCTAAAATTACTAAAAATTTAAAACACATCAACAACATGCCAACAATCAAAATAAGGGGGGGGGGGAGGGAGGGGATAGGGAACAGAAGGGGGGGGGTTTGAACAAAAAAGGGACTTTTAAAAGGGAAAATCTTAAAGTACTTTGGGTGGGTCGTGGTTAGGGGGCAGGAAGCTTGAAGCCGGGAATTAAACCAGGTGCCCAATTCCTGTGTCAGAACCGTGCTCGGTCCTTGACGTGGTTTAGAAGTTCCTCCATGTGATAAACATGGGAAACCTCAGTGTCCCCTTTCCCTCAATCGAAGGGGATTGGTGTTTTCCCCAATCCCTTGGAATGCCCGTTTGGCGCCTGTAAAAGGTGTGAAAAAAGGGATTTTTTGTGGTGGGAGTAAATTAAATTAAACAGTAACGCTGCGGCAGGGGTTTTTGGGATAGGTATCCGGGAAAGATCCCTGGTGACGCGGTACACTGCATTCAGAACCGTCGGGGACGGGACAGCCCCACCATATATGGGCAGGGTCCCCTTAAAAGTACCACAGCGGTAACAGCCCTAAGTCCTGGGGAAACCCATTTATGGGTACATGGGGAACCTATCCCATCGACCCCAAAATTTTGAAAATTGTCTTTGAGCCCCTTGTTGCAACAAAGCTTTTATGGTAAGCTCGAAAACATTTATGCCATTGTTCAAATGGAAAAGCACTCCCCCAGGTCTTTTTCCCAAGCACACAATGGGAAAGGAAATCCACCCTGTCACCCTCCGGACAACTCAGGTCATGTAGATATAACATGCCTCGGGGGGAGAGTCTTGGAGACATAATTGCTAAAATTTTATGAGAGCTTTGGGTTTGGGAGATTTTGTTCCCAAATGAAGCAAGGAAATCCTCTTTTAAAGGGATATTAAAAAGTTAAAGAGGCATGTTCAGGGGCCTTAAAGCTAAACCCACGTGGGAAAATTTGGGCTCCAGCCATCATTTTTAAGGCGTAGGGAGCCAGTCTAAGCTCCCAAAAAAGGGGACGCGATCCAGGCGGTGGGGAAAGAAGGGTTACCAAAATTGGTAAAAGAGGACCTGCCTATCAATTAGGATCCGATACCCTTATGAGAGCTAACCGAGGTCGGGGTTTGTTTAAAAAAAAATGAGAAGTGGTATCGGTTTAAAAGGGAAGGGAGTCCAATCCTGGGGGAAAACGAGGATAAGGGAAAGACACATACGGGAAATTTTTGCCCGGGCCATATTTTCCTATCATCGGGGCTACCATGCCAAAACTGGCATACGTGCAGCCAGGTAATATTTCCCCTGCAGTCGGGGAGCCCCAAAAACCCCTAAATTTTATGTCGGTTAAAGTAGTATAAGATAGCCGGGGACGAGAGGAGGGCAGAAAAAAGCGTAAAGAACGCTGTATGGACCCAAAAAGAATTTGGGAAAAGCGGGATATTTTGTAAAAATACAGAATGCGGGGAATATTGACTTTTCAGTGTTAACTCCCCCAAAACCCCAAGAAAAACATGTTTGGTCCAGGAGGCTAAATCCGCGTGATCGCCCTAATGCAGATTCAAAATTTGGGAGAATAAATTTGTTAAATTAGCGGGATGGAAAACCCTAGTAGAAAGCCGGAACACACAAAGGGGGTAGTCTCGCTTGAGCTGAGTAAAAACTGGGGGGATAACCCTACCTCAGGGCCTCAGATTTAGACACTTTAAATTTTAAATTCGACCACGTGCCAACCCCCCGGAATATAGACATTAGAGAAAGGGGGGAGTGGTCGGGTTGGTTATATTACTAGAAGATCGTCCGCAAAATGCGGAGCTTTTATTT
The DNA here is from genome assembly GCA_025379985.1 of Phyllomedusa bahiana. Lineage (NCBI taxonomy): Eukaryota > Metazoa > Chordata > Amphibia > Anura > Hylidae > Phyllomedusa > Phyllomedusa bahiana. Next base: position 18,808 of record JAODAL010016817.1, read on the forward strand.
TCTTTCCCGGAATGTCACCCCATAATCCCAGGTCTTTTCGTTTTTGGGGATAAAAAATTCTCCATGCCGGGACTCAAGGGGTGATAAGGGGCAGCCTGTCTCTTCCCGTTATTATAAAAAACGATCTAAAAGGTCCCGAAATTTTTTAAAATTTGGGGAAAGGGGGTTGGTAAAGAGCTAGAACCCGGGAAAGAAGGTAGGCCCCCATCCCCAGGCGCCAAAGAGTACAATTAAAGATGTCCATGAGATCCTGTCAAAGGCTTTTTCGGCTTTTGGGGATGGGGCCCTTTTTGAGGGACCTTTGGGCTTGGGCATGATGTATGTGTCTATAGTTTTTGGGTGTTGTTTTCGGGCCTCCCTGCCGGAAAAAAGCCCCCCCCGGGGTCGGAGTGCAAAAGCCTCGGAACCCAACACGTTTAGTCTTTTGCTAGAGCTTTGCGTAAATTTATATTTTCGCAACAACAAATTTTTGGGCGGTAGCAGCAGGGGGGAGGGATTTTCCCTGGTTGGAATTAAGGCAATGGGGGCAAGTTGGGGAGCAGGGAAGGGTGGTCCTGGACAATGATAAAGGGCCCAAAAGTAAAAAGGGGTTTTCAAATCATCCTGAAAGTTTTATAGAATTTGCCCCTTGAATCCTGGGGGGCCCCGGGGCCCTTTTCCCCGCTGGGTGGGCCCTGAATAACAAGCAGATTTCTGAACCCGGAAAAAGGATTCAAAACTCCGAAAAACAATACTTTAAAAGGGGTCTTGGGGAAGGGGGAAAACGATCCCACGGGGGTGGGTGGCCTGCTGGGATTTACAAGTAAAAAAAAAGTGTGGAAGATTTTCCCTATTTCTCTTTTGGTTGAGCCAGGGAAAACCTTTTTCCCACCTGCCCGGGTATATGTTTTGTGGAACTCGCTGCCGCAGTGCCTCGCTAACACCCTCCCATATTTGTCGCTGTTTTTAGGGGCGGTTCGGCCGACCTGGAAAAATCGTTTCCAAGAAATTTCCCGTAACGCTTCACCCCCTAATCTGGCCGCTAGTAATCTCGCGAGTATCTCCCCCAGAGCATTTATGCTTGATTCCAGCGTGGAGACCCGTGATAGGCCAATTTTAACTTAGCGCCCTTTTCCCCCTTTTTGCCTGAGCCATGCCTGATCAAGACACCCATATAACGCATTTAGCGGCCTCCCCCTTTAAATTTTAAAAACGGGAAAAAGGTACATTGCTATGACCTGTATAAAATTTATATCGTTGGGGAAAGTCAACCCAAAAAATTCCAACAGCACGATATTGAGGGGCCCCACCAAAGGGCCTGAGGCAAAAAGGACAGCAAAATAAAAATGGCGATATCCCATAGGAGGGTTTTGCCCCCACCTCCGTTTTTAAGGAGACCCAAGGCAGTGCCCCATGTTTACCGTTTAGTCCCCAAAGGGCTATATACATTGTGAGGGTGTTGGATAGAAACAAAATCTTTCTATCTGGGTTTGCAATCGCCCCACATCACAGAGTTGTAATAGAGATATGCTTTTTTTTAAAGGGTTTAAGGAGGAGTAGGAAAGTGATGGGGCTTACCCAATGATTGTCTAGGACGGGTCCAAGGTTTCATTAGATCCCCAATAAACGATCGTTTTTGGACAAAAAAAGGCCGTCAATTTTTCTCCATAAAAAAAAGAGAAAACTAGGGCCTGCCCTTGATTTGGAAAAATAACGTTAACAAAAGTGAAAGGTGACCCCCCACTTCAAAATCAGAATGATATAACGCCCGTAAAGTCGGTCAACTGCTCGGACCTGGTTTACAAAGATTTGTGGGGGGCTATCGCAACTCCCCTCGGAAACCCCGGGGTCCCGACAAATTTTCAAAAAACCAGTTTTTATAGTACTTGTTTCGTAATGAGGGGCATGGCCCTCCTTAAAGTGCTCTCCGCAGAACACCCCTTTAAAACCGCTTTTTTTGAAAGTGGTAAAGAACCCGGACCTTTACTGGGAATTTGAGCCTTTCGCATTGAAAGAGGCAAAGGAAAGGTCCGCCATATTCTTTGCTCGCGGGGGAAGGGGGGGGGAAGAGGTTAATCGGGAAAAAAACGTTAAGTGAAGGGGGGGGGGAAAACAACCCCTCACAACACTTCACCACACAACCAGGAAGCAGGACGACACAAAAGCTGCAGCGGAAAAAGGGATTGGCTAACAAAAGAAAAATCCCTAAACCTTGGAAGAGTCATATGGGGAAAAAAGCCTATTGGGGGGTAAGAAGAAACAAAAGTAGCAAGGAAAATTTATACATAGTATCCAGCTCCATTCCCCATTGGCATACAAGAAAAACAGTGAGTAAACGGGGAAAGATTGGATTATGGAAGGGAAACCCTAGGGTTTCCGCTTTGGAGACTTTTAACACAAGTAAAAAGATCCAAGGTGTTGGGGGTGAGGAGGGGAGGGAGCAAGAGGAGGAAGTGAAGGGGAAAAAAAAAAAAACAAGGGGGGGGGGAGAGTGGGAAAGGGAGGAAAAGAAGAAGTCGGGAAGGTGAGGAGGAAGATTAAGAGAGAGAAAAAGAGGAGAAGAAAAAAAAAAAAAAAAGGGGGGGGGGTGTTTAGCGACCTAATGAGGCCCTTATACTGCAAAAAAAAATAATGTTCTGAGAGAAGAGATACTAAAAGGCATTCAAGGGTCATAAAGACCCAAGCGGTCGTAGGGGGGTCCTCAAGGGGGGTTAAGTTCGTGAGGGAAGGGAGACGATTTTCTTCGACTTAAGAATCCCGGGGGTAATCCCTTTTGCGCCCCTTTACCCCGGGGCTAGGGTATTGACCATGGGGCCCAAAGAGGGCCCCGGTGGAAGAACGAAGTCCCCCGGGTGTTTAGGTCCTGAGTATGAAGGGGGGGTCATCAGGAGAGCGAATTGAAATGATTTCTTTTCCCCCCCTTTTAAAAAGGGGGGAAGGGGAAGCCCCACCGATGGGAATATGGGCTCCCAGCCCAAGGAAGAGGTTTAGGCAGCTCTCGAGCCAGGGTATGTCTGGAGGATCTTAAGAAAAGTAGAGGGAATCTTTGAAAAAGATTTTTCTGTCTTGGCGGGCGCACCGCAGAATATTTTTTAACCGGGAAAAATGCACCCGGCAACAAGTCCCTTTCTTCTTGGGGCCAAATAGGGGGGAGCCCTATGGGCTCGGTCTATTTCAAAAGGGGGCAAAAGGGTTTCTTCCCAGCAATCGGGTTTTAAAATTTGGTAAATATTGGTTGTCATGAGGCGTAAACCCATTCAGGCAAGGGCCCCGGACTCAATTTGTTGCGCCGGTCTGTTTTCGAGGCCCCAATTGCTGGGGAAGTGGAATTTTGGGGGGGTGTGAGATGGGGGATTGAAGACCCCGTCGGTTTGTGAGGTAGATGTGAGCATGATCCATTGGGACACTTTAGAGCTTAGTGAGACGTTTGGATCGAAATAGGAAAAATTTTTTGCTTAATTCTGTGACAATATCTTGGCCCGGGCCGGATCGCTCCCGGAGGGGGGACGTGTGAAATTTTGCAGTCAGAAAGCGTTTATGGGTCTGCGTCATCCCCCAATTTAAAGGACCAGGGAAGGTTTTTGTCCTTAGGGGAGTGATATAGGGTGGGGCCTTTACCCGCTTTTGGGGAGAGGACCCGGGTCCCGTAGCAGTTTTGAAGGTGTGGTTGCCGACCCGGCGAGAGAAAGGGGGGTGCCTTCGCCCTCAAATCCAGGGGGGTCGTCGCCCTTTTAGCAGTTAAAAGGAGGAGGACAAAAATGGGCTAGGCTTCCCGCGGGCGAATTTAGTAGGTCCCCCAAAAGGAGCCCGTGGCCACCCCGGGAGAAGGCCCGCTAGCCGGAGGGGGTGGATATGCCCGAGAGCAGGGATGTATAGGACTGCGGGGGAGGGAGGGAGACTGAGGAAATTCCCCCGTGTAACAGTTCATAAGGCATGGTGATGGATCCGCAAGAAGGGGTATTTGGTGGCCAGTGTACATGCTGTGCTGGCCCCCCATTGCATGGGTCAAAATGCGCTAGAACCCCTTTTGGGGGGGGGGAAGGCTTTTGTCTGGATGTGGAGTTATGGGCTCCAAGGTGCTGACAGGAAAAAATGACGTGGCAGGGCCGATGGGTCGGGATAGCGATCAGTGGGTGATGGGCCGGGAGTCCGGGATAGAGAGGTGTGGGAGTCCTTTGCCCAGAGTCTGCCCTCATACCTTGCTGACAGACCAGATGTCGGCGATGGGGCCTTTGGGCTTGGTGCTCCGCCCCGGCTCCCGCAAGGGGGCATTAATTTTCTCCCAGTGGGGCTGCCCCGGCGGTGTCTGCAGCCGGCGGTCCCGGGAGAAGCGGGCGGGGCCCCGCGGGCATACCAGGCCTCGGGTCTGCCCCGCAGGGGGGAAGCCGGAGGGCCACTTTTCAAACCCACATGAGGGGGAAACCGGTTGTCGGGGGTTTCCCGCATGGAACGGGACTCAGGACCGATGCGGCCGGGTTTTCATAATCCTCCGGCAGCCAGAGGGGTTGTTGTGGGGTTTGGAAGCGAGGGATGGTACCTGGGACCCGGCCTGTTGCCTTGTTCGCCTCTTGTTTCTCACCAGTCTCGCAGTGCAGGGGGGGAAAGGCGGGGGTTGAAGGGTGGAAAAAGGGTCCCATGTCTCCTGAGGGGGGGAGAGGGGGAGGAGGTCTTTTGGGTTTCTTTTTAGTGGTCCTTCCCATGGTGGGGGAGACGGGTCAGCCCTTATGGTGAAGAGGGCAGGACTCTGGGAACATCTTCCACGGGCCCTAGGCAGGGACACGCCCCCAGCATGTTTTCATGCAGTTTGCTTTGGAGCTTCTTTTCTCCCCTCCATTCTTTTTTGTTTTTTGGGGCACCAAAAAAAAATTCATATGCTGCGTTTTTTAATGCATTTTTGTAGCCTTCTTTCCACATTGCGAATTTTATAATGGATCACGTGGTTTGTGATCTGAAAATGTGCCATAAAAATGCATGTATCAGGACATACTTTTTTGCTATAACCTTTACAAAAACTGCATTCAACAAATCATAAAACACTAAAAAAAGGCATGCAGGTTTTGGAGATTATTTTCAAGTAGTGTTTTTAGTAGCATTTACATGCATGAGTGAAGAATAGTGACTTGCTGTGTCATGTGTATATTCCACCTCCGTCTGTGGTTGGCTGGTGGTGGTATCAGTGACAGCATCATTCGGTGACCACACTCTGTGGCATATGGGACGAGTCACAACGACCTCAACCCCGGGCTGCCAGCTCAAGGTGGCAGAAAACAAACCACTACAAAGAGTTGAGACATCCGAGGTGGACCTGCTGGGGAGTGAACACAGCTACCTACAGAGTCAAAACCTGTGGCCATCAGCCTGACCTCAGCACTAAGCAAGTGTGACAAAATCCCCATATAGATAGGAGATAGATAGATAGATAGATAGATAGATAGATATGAGATAGATAGATAGATAGATAGATAGATAGATAGATAGATAGATAGATAGATATGAGTAGAGATAGATAGATAAGATATGAGAGAGATAGATATGAGATAGATAGATAGATAGATAGATATGAGAGAGATAGATAGGAGATAGAGAGATAGATAGATAGATAGATAGATAGATAGATATGAGATAGATAGATATGAGTTAGATAGATAGATAGATATATAGATACATAGATAGATATGGGATAGATAGGAGATAGATAGATAGATAGATAGATAGATAGATAGATAGATAGATAGATAGAAAGTGAGCATTCTAGCATAAAAGGACACCATTGGTGCTCAGTTACTGAGCTGGATTACCACATAATCAGGGAGAAAATCATTAAAACTTTTATACTTATTCATTTAAAAACAATTTTAAAAAAACACAACGCGTTTCATGCTAGGACCAGTGCTTCCTTAGGCCAGGAAGACCAAGAAGTGTAGTTACATTGAAGTAACCCTTGGTGTATGGTTAGTGGCTGCCGGTAATCTCATGATATACCAGCAGGTTAAGGACACGTCCCCACGGCAGAGAGCAAATACCACTTGTATTATCCCTAAAGGTAACCAGAAAATGTAGCAAATATAATAAAATGTAACAAATATGATACAGTCACAAACACACAAACAGAATACAGAACTGAACACAATGTAAGAAGTTATAGCAACAGTGTTGCAGCTATATTCAAAGGGAGAGTAATACAACAAATTAGCTCAACCTATTAATTTAATCTTAAAGGGGTTTAATGATTTCATAGAACACTATAAACAGCATTTATATTGAAAAGTAAAGATATCCCATCACCTTCATGTTTTTCTTTTCTTTTGCCTCTTTATTCATCTATGATAAGATCAGTGAAACTTCCTGGTTGTGGGAGGGTCAGGAGTTCTCATGCAGCTATTTCCTACAAGTTCCAGAATCCTTTGCAGTTACAATCTAGGACTTTTTCTGCACCCGCCCCCTAATCCTCCTAGCACTGTTCATTATCATTCTCAGACATGTAAGCCTCATGCTCCTGCATCTCTGCTCAACTTGCTGGTTCCCTACAGCAGACTGTGTATTTTACAATCACCATCAGTTTGTAACATAGTAAAGAGACATTCTATCCTCATCCTATTATATATGTAATCCATGTGCAAATAAATATATATATATATGTAATTTGATTTATATATTTCTATGTACGTACTATAGATCCCCACAGAAGGTACACAGCTATCACATCATTGTAACTCTGATTGTTGCGGGAAATGTGGCATCACCTATATTTCCTGTACACTGGATATCCTATCTAGCATCCAAGGAAGTTATCCCCACAGCAGTTTCTGATTATGGGAAAGCTGTGTATCTGCTGTAGAGGATGTGGTATCCTCTCTGCACACAGTGATGTCAGGGCAGTTTCCCATGATGCTTTACCTTGGCACCATTACTATATAACGAGCAGTAAACAGACTTTTTCTGACTGCTGCTGGGTAATCTCAGATGTCCTAATGCACATTCAGCCAAACAAACAATGCAAGTCTTCTGCTTGCAGCCTCCAGCTCTATACTGAATGATTACATTCCTGTCATCTCCTCTGTTTACACAGTGACTGATGAGTCACTGCATGTAGCCAGTTCTTCTCTGCTCAGATGATGCCCACTACAGGGGAGTGTTTCTGATCTAAACCTGGCTTCAAAGCACACCAACTGAGTGATGACAAAACGTCGATTCAGGCCATGTGATCAATGGACGTCACATGGTTTGCAAGAAGTAGGAAGGAGGGGAGTAAAGGACTCTGCCTGGTTTTGCAGAGCAAAACAGGTAAATAATTTTTAATAAGCATCAATTACAAAGTACAAAATAATTACGTTCTGAGCTCTATAATAAATATAAAGATAGTCCCGAAAAACCCCCTTTAAGGGTCCATCCATAAGGCAAGGATTTCCAGTCAGAAGCCATGCAAATTCAGATTTTATAAACTGCCCAAATCAGACTGTGAACTATCCCCATAGACCTACATTAAAAATCCGACTTGCAGTCTATACAACGGTCGTATTTTTTATTTTTTTTAATTTAGCACATGTTCAATAATCCGCTGTATTCCAGGTTAAAAAAGCACCCCGAGCATTTCTATGTCGGATCTGAGTCCAAAATCCCATAGAGATAAATGAGACTTGTTTTCTGTAATCCACAATGGAACCCGCATCAAAATACTCGCCAGACGATCCAGTTTCAGGATTCAGAATCAGTATTTTGACATCTGTCATGTGGACGTTCCCTGAGGGTTTAATGCACTTCAGCCTTTACACCCAGGAAACCTTGTGCCTCTGAAGGACCTGACCTATTAAATTTCCCAACAGAGACCTGATCAATGGGAGGGATTTGAATGGATTTAAAGGGGTTTTGCCACGATCTCATTTTATATCTCCTGCCTCCAGCTCTTCAGCTCTGTGTGACCCAGCAGCATGACATCACCAGGCCTTTCCTCTCTTTAGTCAAAGAAAGGTCTGTTTATGTGTAGAACTGTAAGTAGCTACAATGTAGCCCAGAGGTAAAACTTTTGCCTCCAGGCACGAGCGTCCTCGGTTCAAATCCCTGCAGGAACTAAACCTGTGGATTTTATTTCTCTTTATCAATGCACAGACCTGATTGAGGTTTCTTTTTTAATTTATTTGCACTGTTTGACTAATTACTAAGGAGTACAGAGGACGGAGTAGAGTGACAGCGCCTGGTTTTTGAACACTCAGTAGCTGCCTGAGAGGAGAGGTGATGTGTGGGCATGTGCGACCAGGACTGAGGAGCTCTCATCCCTGGTCGTATCCCCTGGAGATTAGTTGTAAACAAAGGATCACTAAAGGAGCAGCTAAAACAAAAATGGTGCAGAATTTTTAATAATGATGAATGGTGAAAATGTTTATTATTTAATTTACAAACTTCCCACAACAATTTTACTTCGTGGCAAAACCCCTTTAATATCTATTATGGGCTTCTGCACAATGTTGTGATATACTTCGATGACTTTTTAAGGTCTATGACCTTGTAGACGGGCCTGTAGAGTCTGCGTGCTGTTTCCAACATACTGCCTTCTACAGACACTCTCTATGGGATAGATTATATACTGTATCTACTTTTACAATTTAGATTAAAAAAAAACTTATTTGTAGCATTAGAACACAGTGGGTGACATGTATGAATTTTGGCATCCAGGCTCCATTTTTTTGTGTGCATTACTAGTGTAGAATGTGCCTGAATCTATGAACCTGTTCTACTGCGGGTCATAGATTTAGCGCTTTCTAGCTACAAAACATCAACGCAGATCAACCACTTTGAACGTGGTCTGCCTGTTCCTGCAGTAATGCACCTTGTTTTGCCGTCCTTCAGTCATAAATGTGTAGATTCGTACAGTTGTGGTGCGACGCCTGCAATACTCCCCCTCAATCTCAGACGCATTACAAAGTGCTGCAGGTGCCGCATAATGCACCTGATTTTGGAGTGCGGCTGAGCATACATCGAGCGTACAGGGCTGCACGCAGCTGCGTGTTTGGATACCTGTTGGCTGCAGCAGGATCGCACCCTATACTTTATTATAGGGCTCATGCTGCGTCTTTTGGACCAAGAATTGACATGTCAATTCCCGGAATGCATCCGAAAGACGGATCTGAAAGACGCAGTGAGACACACATCGGGGATCACTCGTGTGAATGCCAATGTGTGTTTCTAATAAAAAGTAATGTAATGGATCCAAACACGCATCAAAAAGCGAATGTTCACACGGAGTCAACACGCCACATGAACATATCCTAAGTGTAGTTTTATTATTATTATTTGACAATAAACGTGTTGCGCAATGTTTTCAGCTGAGTAATGAATGAAAACCTGCCGCTGTTATCAGTTTCCTTTACGTCATCCTCATCAGAAATGAAGCTTTGCTCAGACAAGCCATCCTGCCGGTTTTGTTGAATCAGTTTCAACCAGTTTTGCAGGATTCTACAATTTTTCCTTATTCTCCTAAACTGACCCCAGAGTACGTTCTCATGGTCTATAATGACTGCTATGGAAATGGGGAGGACTATTTTTATCAATGCTTTAAAATGCACAGAAGTCTTAACCCCCTACCACATCTGGATGCACTGGTACGTCCTGATGGCGGTAAGGTGCTTTGTAGCGGGATTGCGCCACCAGCTGCTAATTGCAGCAAACACCCGCTGGTGACAGCACGGGATGGAGCCGGCTCCATCCCGCGCTGTTTAAACCTGTAGACATCACGGCAAATGAATGAGAAAAGGTGCCGCCCACCGTTACACATGCGCGGACTGTTGCCTGATAAGACTTGACACTACTAAGCTCTTCAATGTCTGAGGTCTCCTAATAATAATGCTGGAGTTATGTGGCAGCAAAGGACCTCAAAAGCTCCTTGTATAATAAATGCCGGTGCTCTTTTAGGGCTTGTTCACACGGCGTTTTGGGAGACATTTTTGGATCTGTGCCGGATCCGAAAATCGCATCCAAAAACGCAGCGTCGATGAGATCCTAAACGGATCCAACACGTATCCAGCATGCAGCTGTGTGTTTGAATGCGTGCTGGAGGCAGCAGGATCGCACCCTATACTTTATTATAGGGCTCATGCTGCGTCTTTCAGACCAAGAATTGACATGTCGATTCTTGGAATGGATCCGAAAGACCAATCGGAAAGACGCAGTGAGACACGGATCGCCGATCACTCGTCTGAACCCCGATGCATGTTTCTAATAAAAAGCAAAGCAAATCCCACTGCTATTTGTTAGCTGCGTGTTTGGGTCGGTTTTGGGTCCGACAGATGGATCCAAACACGTTTCTAAAAGCGAATACAAACACGGAGTCACCACGCCACATGCACATACCCTAAGTGTAGTTTTATTATTATTATTTGACACTAAACGTGTTGCGCAATGTTTTCAGCTGAGTAATAAATGAAAACCTGCCGCTGTTATCAGTTTCCTTTACGTCATTCTCGTCAGAAATGAGGCTTTTCTCACATAAACCATCCTGCTGGTTTTGTTGAATCAGTTTTAACCAGTTTTGCAGGATTCTACAATTTTTCCTTATTCTCCTAAACTGACCCCAGAGTACGTTCTCATGGTCTATAATGACTGCTATGGAAATGGGGAGGACTATTTTTATCAATGCTTTAAAATGCACAGAAGTCTTAACCCCCTACCACATCTGGATGCACTGGTACATCCTGATGGCGGTAAGGTGCTTTGTAGAGGGATTGCGCCACCAGCTGCTAATTGCAGCAAACACCCGCTGGTTACAGCATGGGATGGAGCCGACAGATGGATCCAAACACGTATCTCAAAGCGAATACAAACACGGAGTCACCACGCCACATGCACATACCCTAAGTGTAGTTTTAGTATTATTATTATTTGACACTAAACGTGTTGCGCAATGTTTTCAGCTAAGTAATGAATGAAAACCTGCCGCTGTTATCAGTTTCCTTTACGTCATTCTCGTCAGACATGAGTTTTTTCTCACACAAACCATCCTGCCGGTTTTGTTGAAGCATGTGCAACCAGTTTTGCAGGATTCTGATTTTGATAAAAGACGTCGTGCCACAAACTATTTGTTCCACAAGGTTTCTGTGCAATTTTTCCAAATTCTCACAAACTGACTCCAGAGCACATTCCCTTTCCCTGGTTTATAACAACTGCTATGGAAATGGGGAGGACTATTTTTATCCACTGTTTTAAATTGCTCAGAAGTCTTAACCCCCTACCACATCTGGATGCTCTGGTAGGTCTTGATGGTGGTAAGGTGCTTTGTAGCGGGATCACGCCACCAGCTGCTAATTGCAGCAAACACCCGCTGGTGACAGCACGGGATGGAGCCGGCTCCATCCTGCGCTGTTTAAACCTTTAGACGTCACAGCAAATGAATAAGAAAAGGTGCCACCCACTGTTCCTCACTGTGATCGGGACCTCCACGGAGAGATCACGTTGTCCCAATTAGTTGACCTGGCAGCTGCAAGCCTTGTGAAGGTTCCCATCATCACCATGTTTCTCATTTTACTACTTGGTGCTCCAGACAGGAAGTAGTAAGACCGCCATATTTGGACACCTTATTGCATTGTCTATACAATTGAAAATTCCTATCTTCTTCTTCTCTTTAAATGATTTTTATTGAATTCAACCAAACCACATTTTTTCTTTAAAGGAGAATGTGTATATCAAAATGACATTAGTTGACTATATAAACTCCAACATTTTTATGTCAAAAAATTTTTTAAGAATTTTTGCGTGTTATATAATTTTATTTTCAACTTTTCAATATCACTATTCAATATTGTGTTATAATAAGCTCCTGCAGATTTTCACTCTTTTTATATTCACTAGCCTTTTATAAATTGTGGGCTGACACTTCCTGTTTTTCTATAAAACAGAAAGATTCTCAGTTGTCTGCTCATTATCAGCACAAAGAGGGTCAAACTGAAAGAAGACACCAGTGTGAATAGATAACACAGGATCCCCCAGTCACAAGAGGAGATAGTCACAGTTCACCTTTTCACCTCCCTGCACAGTGATTTCTTCCCAGGTCACAGAGCATGACTAGAAAACTCTCCTATAGAATTCAATGGGAATGAGTCAGTCTTAAGTCTCCTATGTGCATGAAGCTACTGTAAAGCATCTCTCTGACTGCAGTTAAAGGGGTGCAAACAAGGCCTAGTGGCCAAAGTGAAAACTGAAAGACTCAAGAATTATTAAAAAATATTGAAAGTGATATGAAAAAAAAAAAAAAATTCCTAAAAAATGTGTTTAACATAAAAATGGGACTTAAACAATGACTCATTTTTTGATGACACATTCCCTCTAACAGCAACAGTAGGTGGAGAGAGTCTGCAGGCGTGTGCATGTAAGATGCTGGCAATAAATAGATCGAGCTTTCCTTAAAAATTAGCTCTCACGTTTTATTTCTATGCAATGCAATAGGCTGCATAAGCGATCACGTCCCATAGTGGGGAAGTGCCCTAGGGGGACCAAAAGATAAAGTAAATGAAAAAAAATTATAATGTTTTAAAGTGTTAAAAAAAATATATATTATAAGTTCAAATCACCCCACTTTTGCCATTTCAAAAATAAAAAAACATAAAAGAACAAAAGTCTGTAAGAGTCCAATCTATTAAAACAACATCCCGTACGGTGAACACCACAGAAGAAAAAATGTCAAAACTTTTTTTGTTCATTTCACGTCCTATAAAAATTGGAATAAAAGTGATAAAAAAAAGTCGTATGTATCCCTGGTATCAATAAAAAGTACAAATCAGTCCACAAAAAATGTCGCCTTACTCAAGTCCTTAGGTAAAAAATGCAAAAAGTTTTTGGTCGCAGAAAATTTTTTTATTTTTTTTTTTACGGGAACCAAAACATAATGACAACACTACATGTTTGATATTGTCGGATTTGTTTCAACCTGTAGAATCCAGAGAACACATCATTTATCCTGAAGAGTAAATGCTGTATAAACAAAACCCCCACAAACAGGATGTAAGTAAGGTTTTTTCACATTTCTCTCCCCACTTTTTTGCAGTTTCCCAGTAAATTCTATGGGACGGTGAATGACCCCATTAGAAATTACATCTTGTCCCACAAAAAACAAGCCCTCCTATGTGTATATAGATGGAAAAATAAAAAGTTATGGCTCTTGGAAGGCGGAGAGGGAACAAATGAAAAGCCATATTATGACTACATGGTAGGAAGTGGCTAAATTGTTTGTTTTCACTAAAAATGTTTAAAGGGGTTTTGTCACGATGTAATGTTGATGTGGGATCCTCCAAAATGGGTATTTACCGTGTATACTCGAGTATAAGCCGAGTTTTTCAGCCCAAAAAAATGAGCTGAAAAACTCTACCTCGGCTTATACTCGAGTCACTGTCGGCGCGGGCGCTGCGATGGCCCGGGCACCGGCAGAGACACTTCTGCTACATGCGACTCCTCAGGGAGCGCATATAGCAGAATGCCGAGTACAGCTGACTCCTCCGGAGCGCATAGAGGAGAAGATACCACTGCGGAGCAGAGAGCGAGCGCTCCCTGGTCCGCTGTGGACTCCGGGCGGCCGCAGACTCGCGGCTGTCCGGAGTTTCCGGCACAGGCAGCGTGCATGTCATTACGCTGCGTGCGCGGCCTGATGACATCACCTGCCTGTGCCGAGAAGACCGAGGAGCGCGCGGGAGGCCGGACAGCGAGGAGGCGGAGCGGCGAGGGAGTCAGGTAAGTGTTTGTTTGTTTGTTTATTTTTTTATTACCTGCCTATACCTGACTATACCTGACTATACCAGCCTTTACCTTGCCTATACCTGCCTATAACTAGCCTAAACCAGCCTATACCTAGCCTATACCAGCCTATACCTTGCCTATACCTGCCTATACCAGCCTATACCTGACTATACCAGCCTATACCTAGCCTATACCAGCCTATACCTTGCCTATACCTGCCTATACCTGACTATACCAACCTATACCTAGCCTATACCTGCCTATACCAGCCTATACCTGACTATATCTGCCTATACCTGCCTATACCTAGCCTATACCTGACTATACCAGCCTATACCTAGCCTATACCTAGCCTATACCAGCCTATACCTAGCCTATACATAGCCTATACCTAGCCTATACCAGTCTATACCTGCCTATACCAGCCTATACCCAGCATATACCCAGCCTATACCTGCCTATACCAGCATATACAAGACTATACCTAGCCTATACCAGCCTATACCTGCCTATACACCTCCTATGAGAACATATACCTGCCTATAACCTGCCTATCCTGGCCTATAATGACTATAAACTGCCTATGGGGGACATAAACCTGCCTATAACTGCCTATGGGGGACATAAACTGCTTATAACTGCCTATGGGGGACATACTGTCTATAACTGCCATGGGGACATATACCTGCCTATAACTGCCTGTGGGGGACATTAAACTGCCTATACCTGCCTATGGGGGACATATATCTGCCCATGGGGGACATTAAACTGTCTATACCTGCCTATGTAATTTTATTGGTATCCATTTTTATTTTTGATATTTACCAGTAGCTGCTGCATTTTCCACACTAGGCTTATACTCGAGTCAATAAGTTTTGTGGGAAAAGTAGGTGCCTCGGCTTATACTCGGGTCGGCTTATACTCGAGTATATACGGTAATCACTTTTCTAAATAAATGTGATTACAAAAATTGCAGCCTGAGAGAGCTACAGGCTGCCTTACCTGCCCTTAGTTACTTGAAAGCTTCTATTAGATACGACCTGACAAGAGCTGCTGGCCGGGCTTGCGCAGAGAACACTTCTTATCTGATGAAAGGGAGCTAAAGAAGCTTTCAAGGCACCGGGTAAAAATATGTTGTCTTTTGTATACAGAATCCACTAGTTGTAGTGTGATTATCTGAGTAGATCCCTGCTTTATCTGATGACAGAGAACATGAAGGAGCTTTCAAGAGGCTGAAAAAGCTTTCAAGCTGCTGTGGAGAAAAGGTGTTGTCTTTTGTATACAGAATCCACTAGTTGTAGTTTGATTATTTGAGTGAACATTTCACACGATCCCTTATGCACGACTCTGTGCTCTGGCTGTGTCTCTCTCTCTCTTAGCTCAGCGTGGCTTGTTTACATTTGCTTCTTAGCAGATAAGGCACATCCCGGCAAAACCCCTTTAAATATGAAAACTCTATGGTTGTGTTATTACTGCGAGCAACAAAGAGATGCCCCAACTGTTATTATTACAATGGCAAACAAACATATTAATCAAATCAGGTGGCCCTTTTCAGATCATCTATATATCCTTAAAGGGGTTGTCTCACTACGTTAATTCATCTTACCTCAGTCCTGTTTTCTTGGTTTCCCTTTGAATTCAGGGGCGTGTTTACTGGGTTCCACTAGGCTGTAGTAGAAGCCAGGTCTGTAGCTATAGCAACCAGCGCTGGCACCCTTCAGAGGACATAACGGGTCGTCTAGCACAGCGCTGGCACCATCAGAGAGACATAACAGGTTTGTAGCTATAGCAACCAGCACTGGCAGCCTATCAGGAGAGACAGACCAGGTCTGTAGCTATAGCGACCAGTGCTGGCAACCTATAAGGAGAGATGGAACTCCAACACATCCATAAATATATTTGCATACACGGGTGTGTAATACAAATTGTTATGCATATTCCATGACCTACAAATTGGTTCATCAAAATATCATAAATTCTTGTCAGAAGCCAGTAGGCCTGGTTTATAGAAGGTGGCAGTAACAGGTTATCTCCATGTTCTATAGTTCCATAGTTAGTACGATTGAAAAAAGACATATGTCCAAGTTCAAGCAAGGGTGGGGAAAATATAGGTGAAGGGAGGGAGACAAGGAATGTTTTAAGCTTAGTTTCCCCCACTGGTTAATGCTTTGAAACCCATAAGGCAAGAACCAATCTGCTCTAGGAAGATTTAATTCCTGATCCCAGAGCCGCCATCAGACTGGATCCAAATATTTTACATAGCTACATACACATTAATATTCTTTAGTTCCAGGTAGGTATCTAAGCCTTTCTTGAAACCCTCACCTGTTCCTGCTGTGACCAGCTCCTCATGCGGCTACTCCACAGATTCACAGTTCTCATACTGAAGAACGCTCTTCTCCTCTGGAGATTGAATCCTTTTCTCTCTAGCTGAAGGGAATGTCCCCTTGTCTTTTGAGGGGGCTTTACATGAAATAGTTTTTCCCCATACTTTTTGTAGGGACCATTTATATATTTATATAAATTAATCATGTCCCCCCGAAGCCGTCTTTTCTCAAGACTAAATAAGTTCAATTCTACTAACCTCTCCTCATAACTAAGATGCTCCATTCCCCTTATAAGTTTGGTTGCTCGTCTTTGTACTCTCTCTAGCTCCATTACATCTTTTCTATAAACTGGGGCCCAGAACTGAACAGCATATTCTAAGTGAGGACGCACCAATGCTTTATACAGCGGTAGAATTACATCCTTGTCCTGCGAGTCCAGGCCTCTTTTAATACACGCCAATATCTTACTTGCCTTAGAGGCAGCTGATTGACACTGCATGCTGTTCTGTGATCTGTGATCTACAAGAACGCCCAGATCTTTCTCAACAAGCGATTCTCCAAGTTTTTTCCCCCTAGGACATATGATACCTGCAGATTATTTCTACCCAGACGCAGAACCTTACATTTATCCACATTGAAAACCATTTGCCAAGTGGATGCTCAAGCACTCAGTGTGTCCAGGTCTGCTTGGTATTTATGAACATCTTCCATTGATTGCACTACCCTGCATAGCTTGGTGCCATCTGCAAAAATCGAAACAGTGCTATTGATCCCTTCCACTATATCGTTAATAAATACATTAAATGAGAGAACCCAATACTGAGCCCTGCGGCACAACACTCACAACCAGGGACCACTCAGAGTAGGAGTCACTTACCACCACTCACAACCGGGGACCACTCAGAGTAGGAGTCATTTACCACCACTCTCTGAGTACGATCCAGCAGCCAGTTTTTTAATCCAATTCCACACTGTTATCTCTAACCCAATAGACGCGTATGAGGGACAGTGTCAAACACTATTTCGTCCACCACATCACAGGTCATCCATTTGGAGTTTTCATGCCATTTAAAAACAGAAAATTCCTGCTATACCATCTTACTATCTCTGATGTATCCTGAGGCCAGCTGCTCTGTAAGTGTTCATCCACCCATTTGCTGAGTCCCTCGTTCATAGAAGCGATTCCAGAAATGATGGGGCACAATTTGTGTGAAAATCATTCTTGTGAATTGTTGCCCCATAAAAGATGGAGTCCTGGGATATTTTGCTTCAATATATTCAGCTTCTTTTTTTGTTAGAGCACTTAGGGCCACATCCTCTGATAGCAAGGTTTCTAGGTTACTTTGAAACTCTTGTATTGGATTGATTGCCAGCTTTCTATATGTTGTTTTATCTTGCACAATCTGAAGGACCTGTCCTCTGTAGAGGGCAGAATCCATGACCACCTCCGCACCCCTTATATTGTGATAAATGTTAGAATTATTTTTTTAAGTTTTTACTGCTCTGTGTTGTGCTTTGGTCATGTTGGTGGTTGGGGGAAGGCTGAAGTCTGTACAGAGTAGCTCAAGAAACTTTGTTTGCACCTTATGTTAGAAAATACCCAACAGCACAGGGGACTTTATAGGATAGAAATCTAGATTTGGTATGTTATATTGTATTGTTTGGGGAATGTCCTCATTACTGGTTGTTTCACTCTGTAGTTGCTGTAATATGAGAAGAGATGTTTCTTCTGAGAATGTGAAGCCTCTGAATCCATTGTGTGGCCCCGCGCCATAGTCACATTCCTTACTGTTTACATTATCCTGTAGAAAGAAAGGTCTTTAGACAGTGAAGAACCTCGTGAACCTATTAACATCCTTAGACGTATTGAACAAATCCATGTCTGAATCTGGGTCAAGGTTTAACCCTTTAGCAAGCACTTGTAGTTGGGGTGTGGTTATGATAAGTGGAGCTATAACCACTGCACTTGATTCCTCCTGCCCACATAGTTCCTATGTTGTCATCTATGTGAACCATTTCCTATTCAATCTTCCTCCTCAGTGCTGGAGTTTTTTGGAGAAACTTGTTTACATCCTCTCCTGTTTACTAGATAAGATCAGGCTTTTGCTATGCAGCTCAAACAGCTCTCATGACTATCAGCTGGCCATGCGGTAAATGTGATCTTGATAGGTGGGAGAAGTTGATTGCTAGCCCATCGCTAAAGCTAAGCATCACTTGTTGGTTGCTGCAGAGTATACTGTTAGCTGAGAGACTGAGTCTTGTGAGCTTATTGCATTCTATTTCTAGCACTCAGTCCTGTTTTGGTTTGTCATCTGTGCCCAGTTAGAGCCCCGTTTGTCTTTGCCATCCATTGTTTCTATTCTGCCCAGTGTTAGTCTTTCAGTGTGTTATGCTCCTGAGTTCTCTTCAGTAGCTCTGTGCTGCTTTGGTGAGGGTTAGCATAGCTGATATTGTCAGGGGTAGAATAGGTCTAAGGGTGTCGGTTGTTAGGGCCACCTCTAAGGACTGGTTAGAAACAGAGATAGGGGAAGCAAGTTGTTAGGTCAGGTGTTTGTGGTGTCTTGCTTCTGGATTCAAGTCATTTCCCATTCCATTCCCATCCATGCCATTGTCGGCCTTGCTGTCCATTCGGAAGTCCCTTTTTTTATTTTTTCATACACACCTCATATTACTTGCGGCAACTGCTGCTTGGCTTAATTTCTGTTGTAGTTTTTGTTGCTGTACGTACCAACCAGATTCTTTTCAGATTGGCAATTTATTAATAGGAGTTTGGTTCATGCTGTTATTTAATACAGGATAACATACTTTCCCCATGAAGCTTTGAGGAAGCTTAAGTCCATTTCCATTTGCTGTAGGAGAACAAGAAGCTCTATTTGTCCTGTGAATACTAAGTCTCAATGTTAACTATTCACTTAAGCAGAAGAAGCACTAGCTAGCTACCTATCTATCTTCGGGAGCCCGCTAGCTACCTATCTATCTTCGGGAGCCCGCTAGCTACCTATCTATCTTCGGGAGCCCGATAGCTACCAATCTATAATTGGGAGCCCGCTAGCGACCTATATATCTACGGGAGCCCGCTAGCTATCTATCTATCTTCGGGGAGCCCGCTGGCTACCTATCTATCTTCGGGAGCCCGCTAGCTACCTATCTATCTTCGGGGAGCCCGCTAGTTACCTATCTATCTACGGGGAGCCCGCTAGCTAGCTATCTCTCTCTCTTCGGGGAGCCCGCTAGCTACTTATCTATCTTCGGGAGCCCGCTAGCTATCTATCTATCTTCGGGGAGCCCGCTAGCTACCTATCTATCTTCGGGAGCCCGCTAGCTATCTATCTATCTTCGGGGAGCCCGCTAGCTACCTATCTATCTTCGGGAGCCCGCTAGCTCCCTATCTATCTTCAGGAGTCCGCTAGCTACCTATCTATCTTCAGGAGCCCGCTAGCTAGCTAGCTATCTACGGGGAGCCCTCTAGCTACCTATCTATCTTCAGGAGCCCGCTAGCTACCTATCTATCTTCAGGAGCCCGCTAGCTACCTATCTATCTTCGGGAGCCCGCTAGCTACCTATCTATCTACGGGGAGCCCGCTAGCTACCTATCTATCTTCGGGAGCCCGCTAGCTACATATCTATCTTCGGGGAGCCCGCTAGCTACCTATCTATCTACGGGAGCCCGCTAGCTACCTATCTATCGTCGGGAGTCCGCTAGCTACCTATCTATCTACGGGAGCCCAGAATCTACCGATCTATCTAAGGGCGCCCACTCGCTACCTATCTATCTCCGGGAGCCCACGAGCTACCTATCTATCTTCGGTAGCCCGCTATCTACCTACGGGAAGGGGCCTATATAACTAACTACTTATGGGGGTTATATACACCTAATTAGCAGGGCACTAAGGGGGTAATTATTACCTTTTGGGGCACTATGGATGGGGAGTTTGAACATGGGGAAGACATAGGTGGGAGGATGATAAAAGAGTGAGGAATCTCAGGTGTTTGTGTTGTAAATTTTGCAGGGACGAGTGGTGCCCGGGAGAAGTCGCCATGGTGGTCTGCACAGTATGGAGAAGAAAAGGAAACGTGAACAACTCATCAGCAGGATGTCACCTGTGAGTCACAAGATGTAACTGCACTGTGTGCACTTGTATCTACCACTATATGGTCACTGTATGAAGGTATTATTGCTCTTGGTGTAACGGCTTATATTTAGTAACAGTACAATGGTATTATTTAGTCTCTCTATGGTGGAGATATGTGGTGATGATGTGGTGGAATTATTTGGTTTGTGTATATTGTTATTGTTGTATTGGTGTGGGTATACTGGTTTGGTCAGTAACATTATAGTGGTTACACGTGGTGATCATGTGGCGGTATTCGCTGACCATTGTATACATACTGACTCGCACAATATAGATAAACTGTACGTTGTAAAATCCAAAAACAATGGCGCAAATGCATTTTTATTTTTTTTGGTGGACTGGTAGGGGGCGTGGTTGATAGGGGGCAAAGTTGGTAGACGGGGGGGGGCCCCGATGCTTCAGCTGTATGGGGCACCAAAAGTTCTGATGGCGGCCCTGGTGCTCTGAAAAAATTAAAGGGGAGCCCTGATTGGTTGCTATGGACTCTGATTGGTCACTAGGGGCTTTGATTGGTTGCTATGGGCTCTGATTGGTTGCTATGAATTCTGATTGGTGGCTATGGGCTCTGATTGGTGGCTATGGGCTCTGATTGGTGGCTATGGGCTCTGATTGGTTGCTGTGGGCTCTGATTGGTTGCTATGGGCTCTGGTTGGTTGCTATGGGCTCTGAATGGTTGCTATAAGCTCTGATTGGTTATGGGCTCTGATCGGTTGCTATGGGCTCTGATCGGTTGCTATGGGCTCTGATCGGTTGCTATGGGCAACAAAGACAGTTTTAGACCCAGACAATTTTCACACATGTCTCCTTTAGTCTTTATGGTCTCTGTAATATATTGTTCTTAATATGGTGGTGTTATGGTAACCAGTGTTTTTTTGCATTTCTTAGTATGCTGTAGACACTAAAATTCTTGTTTTTTATTAGTGCACCTCATAATTAAAAGTCATATTTTATCTTTTCCACACTCCAATTTTGTTTATGATGACATATATCTGTAGTTGTGATTTATGTGTTCCTAGACATCAATTTATCCATAGATATGAGAACTGCAGGAAGTCATAGAAAATGAATGTATACTACATAAGTGTCTATTGGTGGAAGAGATTTTTTTCTAGATTTTTTTTTTCCCACTGGGTGACTCCTTTAGCAGAGAGAAGTAGATTATGCTAAGTATAAATAATATGCATTCTTTACATTCAGTAGAGATAGGTCTGGACGAATGCGTAATGATAAACCAAATACAAGAAAGTGAGATGTGTCTGCACAGATGGGGAAGTTACAGGAGATGACAGAGAATATACAGCAAGTAAGGTTAGTATTACATTACACAGCAGATAAACATGAAAGTAAATCCGCATAAAACAAAAACAACCGCACTCCCCATAGTTTATTAAACAAAAAGTCACAGATTGTGTGGAGAAGGAGGAGGCTGTGATACTACCACGTGAGATTGGGTCAAAGTCAAATTCGACATGAACCCAAGGACTTCTATTAGGGTTGACCCAAATCCATTTTTGACAACATTCACTAAAAATCCATCATAACAATAACCCTAAAATGAGGTTAAGGGGTATTTTTTTTTTGTTTTGTTTTTTTAACTGGAATAATGTACCTATTCCCAAGGTCCAGTCATTGCAATGTTACTTCCGGCCCAATATCACATTAGGGTTACTATGTGACATTGAACCCAAAGTGATGGAGTGGAGTGATAGCAGGGCAGATTTAGGGCTATGGTTACAGTCAGGATTAGGGCTAGATTTAGGGCTATGGTTACAGTGAGGATTAGGGTTAGGTTTAGGGTATGAAAATCCTCATAGATATTGTGCAACACATCCCAGAACCTCGTGGTGTGAAAATAATTCTTTTTGTACTCACGAGAGTGATGTTCTCTAAGCTACCGCCAAGCCTCACGGTGAACAGGTCACTTCAAATTGTTCCCACAAAGAAACTGGGGTTCGGCACCATCATAGCGTAATTAAAAACTGAATCCAGCTTTATTAGATGTGCTTTAACAATGACAGCGTCATATCATGAAAGAATATTCAAAAAAGAAAATATCAGCAGCAACTACAATGAAGGAAAAACCGAGTGCTCTGGTCAGAGCCGAAACGTTGCTGCTATTGGGTAAATGAACTGCCACATTCTTTCTGAAGTGCTGCCTCTTTGCATTTTTGATATCATGAAAGAATAACTCAAACACGGTCCACACTGACGCTCACGCGTTTCAGGCTTGAGGAGTCCTTACTCATAGCTTAGTGTCATTAAAATCAAATTGGAAATATAAAACCCATTTGAACCAATCATATCTTATTAAAACAAAAAGAAAAACGAGGAAACGCTCACCAATAGGTCTTTGTAGTATAAGCCAGGTCCGCACCCTCCTCATCAAGCGCAGTGTCCAAGGAAATAGCAACAGACTGTGGTTGCTCCAAGTAGAATGAACTGAAGTAGAAGAGGTTTTCCAGCACTTGCGCACAGAGGGATCCAACTTAGATTTTCATATAAAACGCATCTTTATTGGAAGACTTGTTTAAAAAACAAAGTTTAAAATCAACAGCATGGTTCACCGTTTCAGCCGAATGCTTTGGCCTTAATCGAAACATACAACACAAACCGAACCCTCCTTAAATATCACTCCACAAACAATCAGAACATCCTAAATTTAACCCCATAACCCTTTTTTTTATTTCGGGAAAAAACCTGGTTTTTCTCAAGTAATCTCAAATTTCACACAAGTCACTGCCATCAAGTTAAAACCTCAGATCTAATAATGTAAAAATAGACAAATTTAGGGTTTTAATAATGTAAAGAAATTCTGATTTATAGTTAAGCCCCGTGGATATCGGTTCCAACCCAGAACCAGAAAGCTTCCCTATCTGTTAACCTTTTTTTTCTATCCCCACCTCAATGGGTCTGGCCACATTTTCAAACTGTGACTTTAAATGTATCCAAACACCCTGTTTGGACATCTCTAAAATTTTTTGAGCTCCCGATTTTACTAAACTGGATGTGTGATATCATACAGTGTTCACAAAATTCTTACATTTAAACCCCTCGGGTGCATCCAATATATTGTACACATGTTTCAAAAAACCAAACATAGACTACAAAGTACAAGAAATTAAAAAGAACTGTGTTGGGAGAAAGATTTTTGTGTAAAAAAAGGGAAGAAAACACTTTGCTTTTTACCATATATCTACATAAACCCACCACTTGTTTCCCCCTTATAAAGAGCCCAAACAAGCCCCTCCCCCCCTTATTTCACTTTTGGAAAGGGAAAAAGGCTTGGGGAAACAATGTTCCCAAAAGTTGGACCTAGAGATAAAAATTTTTCAACCTTTGGCCAAAATTTGTTTTAAAAACAGATCATTGGGAGAACAGGAGATCTTTTAAAATTTCATAACCTTTGGGATTTTTCCCCCAAACGTGTGGAAAAACCACCATGCAATCTTTTTTCCTTTCCCCATGGGTAAAAATTTACCCTATTAAGGTTTTTACTTCTAATTTAAAATTTCCCTTAATTCCCATTTTGTAACCCTTTGTTTTAATCTGTTTTCTAATATGAAAATTTTAGTTTAAAAAAGAATTGTCACGCAATTCCTTTTAGCCCCCAATGAATCCCAAACCGGAGGTTACACAACCTTTTAGGATGACAAATTGGCCCAACACACTATTGCCAACAAAGGGGTTCCTATGTTTTTTGATGGTATAGCCAGTCTTAGAACTCCTTCAATTTAAGGGCCAGGAAGGTTCATGCAATGCGTCACTGCAATAAGGGGGAAAAATAAATTAACGAGTTTTTTTTAATTAAATCCACAAATTTTTGGGATGGACGTGGATGCCCCCTGCCAAAAAAAAAGGGGGGTCCAATATAACCCCAACCAAAAAAAATGGGCCGGACCAAAAATTTTGTTTAAAAAGAGTATAAATGAAAATTCCTCCCCCCACCATGCAACGAAAATTTTTGCTAACATGGGGAAACAAGAGCCCAAGGGCAACCCTGTATTTGTAAATAAAAATTTAACATTGAAACAAAAAAATTGTGTTGAAAAAGAAACTTTTTCCCCAATAACTATATATTGCTTTTAATTATCGCTTTTTTTATGTACTTTTTCAATTGCTGAGGAGATTAAATATCGCAGGGGGAAAAGGGGGAATCAGTATAAAGGGCACAAAAACACAGGATAACCATGAAAATGCCTTTCCAAATGAATTATTTATGCATTTGAGAACCTCCCTAAACCTTCAAATGCAGGGGATCTAGAACAATGGTTGCAATGACGGCCAACCAAAAAACTGATTGTTTGGAATAGATCCATCCCAATAAATGGGACGGAAAGGGGGAGAAAAGACCTTTAAAATACCTTAGGTAAACGAGGATAGGAAATTTTTGGAAATTAACTACCCTACTTTTTTTTGTTTTATACCAATACACTGATCTAAAACCTTCCTCCATAATTTTTTCAACTTTGTGCCCAAAAAAAATCCCTTTTGGAAAATTATAAGTTTTTTTATAATTTTCTGATCTGCTAGCATGTTGTCAATTTCCCTGAGTATAAATCTTTATCCAATATAGTGATAGTACCCACCACGCCCCCCCATTATCGGAAAGCTCGTACAATCAGATAGGGTTATCACCTATTCTTTTGAAGAATCTAGGGAGGTCACAAATGCATGAATAAAATCATTTGGAAAAGAGCACTATACAAGGTTATCCTGTGATATTGTTTGCCCTTTATACATCGATTCCCCTTTCCCCTACGATAATAACTCTCACTCAGCAATTGAATAATACACTAAATACAGCGATAAATTAAAGCAATATATAGTATTATTGTGACAGATACCTTCTCAACACCAATTTATTTTTGTTTCAATGATAATTATTATTTACAAATACAAGGGTTGCCCAATGGGCTCTTTGTTTTTCTCAACCAATCGTTAGCAGAATATTTTCGTTGCAAATGGTGGGAGGAGGAATTCATATACACGATAAACCAATAACATTGTCGTCCGACAATTTTTGGTGATGGGGCGTTATATTGATGACACACCCTGTTCATTTGGTCAGGGGCATCCACGTCCATACCATAATTTGTGGAGTATATTAATACAAACTCAGTGGAGGGGGGGGAGTATATCTTTCACCTATTGCAGTGACAGCATTAGGCATGACCTTCCTGGGACTTAAATCTGACAGGAGATTCTAAGGACTTGGCACTATACACACTCGAAACACAAGGAAGCCATTGTCGGGCAATAGTTGTTTAGATGGGGGCCATAGTTTGTCAAACCTAAAACATGTTGTACGTAACCTCCCCGTTGGTGATTTCATAGGGCTAAGAAGGAATTGCAATGCAGTGACAATTTGTCTTTTGAACATGAAAGTTCTCATATTAGTAACAGATTAAAAACAAAGAGTTACAATAAGTGGAATATACATGAATCCTTAAATATAAGTGAAAACCTTAATAGGGATAACTTATCCATGGGGAAAGGAAAAAGATAAAAGTGAAACAATGGCAGTAGTTTTTCTCCACACAGGTTTATCAGACAAACAAAGCCAGTTACTGTAATTATTCAAAATAATTCTCCTGTCTCACAACCACTGATTCCTGTCCTTATAACAAATTTTGGCACAAGGTTGCAAATTTATATCTACTAGAGAGCTGCGCACATAATTGTAAACAATGTTTCACCAAGCCTTTTTTTTTTCCTCTTCCCAAAGTAGACATAAGGGAAGATGCTTGATTTTGAAAGGCTCATATAATGTTGACCAAGTAGGTGCGGTTTATGTAATATATGGTAAAAAGCAATGTGAGTTTTCTTCCTATGGTTACAACAAAAATCTTTCTCCATCACATCTACAGTGTCATTAATTGTCATAGTACCTATGTTAAGTCTACATGATTTGTGTGAATCATGTAGACTACAATAATATGGATTCACCACAGAGTTTAAATGTAGAATTCGATGACCATCTGTATGTATCCACACTCCAGTTTAACGAAAAAATCTCCGGAAGCATCAAAACATTTAAGATGTCCATCAGGCCCCCCATGGTATGGATACATTTAAAGTCACAGCTATTGAAATGGGTGGCCAGAACCCATTCGAGGTGGTGATGAAAAAAACTTGTTCACAGAATAGGTAAGTTTTTTATTTTTTTTCTTACTGATTCCTGGTGATGGACACCAGATATCCACGGGCTTAACTATAAAACAGATTTACTATATATCTATTAAAACCATAAATTAAAGACTATGTTACACTTTTATCAGATCCTGCCAGGTGTATTAACTTGATTGGCGAGTGACCAGTGTAATAAAGCCTTACTCTAGCAGTACACACCAGCGGTTTAACCCGAAGTAAAAACAGGATTTATGGGTAAATTTCTTGTGATGTTACTGATTGTTCTGATGGAAGTGATAATAAAGGAGACTACGGTTATGAGTGTTTGTAATGTTACGATAAGAGCCAAAGCATTCAGGCACGAAACGCGTGAACCATGCAGTTATTTTAAACTTTGTTTTTATAAACAAGTCTTCCAATAAAGATGCGTTTATAATGAAATATCTAAGTTTGGATCCCTCTGTGCGCAAGTGCTGGAAAACCTCTTCTACTTCAGTTCATATCTTATTACAACTCAAGCCTATAAATAACTACACACGAATAAATATAAAACAAATCAGTTTTAAAATTCTTGCCTGATGGAAATCATGGATATTGAAAAAGCAAATCCTCATCTCTTCTCTATCCAGTGATAACAAACCAGTATTCCCAGTTACGGGTCCAGAAACTGGTCTATTAACCAGATCAATGGCAAAGAATGTGAAAGTGCTGGTATCAGAAGCATGAACTTGTATGAAGTGCCCGAACCAGAGGAGTTCATCATTCTTTTATGTATATAGAACAAATGCTCATGAACACAAGTCTTAACCTTTCTGGCTTTACACCACACACACATGAGCTTACACCAAATGATATACACAACATATGTAGAATTAGCAATTTAAGAAACTGGTTAATAGTAAAGGATTTACTGCTATCTGATGACTGAAAGATTTTGCTTTTAGTAGAAAATCTACACAGGGTATGGCCACTTCACACCACAATCCCAGATTATGAGGAGATCATCTATGTAGCGCCCGTACCAGACGATGCAAAAACCCTGGTCATGTTTTTGGTTTCTTTGAAAAATAAAATTACTATGACAAAGTGTATTAGCCACACATTTACATCCCATTGGAATAATTTGTCTCATTGTGATGACTGCGCCTGCTTGGGCACCAGCACACTCCTCTGTCCGGAAAGTACAGTGTTAAATGCACTTTTGGCAATGATTTTGTACTTGTTTGTTTTGTTTCTGTGCACCAGTCTGAACACTGCCTTGTCAGTGACTGCTGGACTTTGACAGCTTCTCAACCAACCATCTACACTTCAGTTAGTCTGTCTATGCTGCAGACAATTGATGATTTACAGGTGCCCTCATCACTCCTCTTATTACCTGTCTATGTTCAGAATGGTCTGGGTGTCAGGGGAGCGGGACTCTGATATCTGATGTAGATCACTTCTGCTCAGAAGTATTGATGGTTATAGTCTATGGCTTGAGCTGGTGTTTTTGATATTTTGGATTACCTGAGTTTCTGACCTTTTGACCTCCATTTCTGTCTTTTGTTCTATGATGTTTTGCTCCTCCTGGTTTTGCCCCTTTCTGCTGACTTCCCTGCTATTGTGTTTTGCCTGTCTTGTCTGTTTTGTGTTTGTTAATACTCAGGATAGGGACTGGTGTCCAGTTGTCGCCAACCGCTTATTGTCAGGTTGGCAAGCAGGCAGGGACAACCTTGAGGACTTAGCGCTAGGGCGCACTGTCAGTCTATCCCTGTAGATACTGTGGTCCCTTTCACTCAGTTTGGCATCCTTATTTAGGACAAATAAATATTTTATGTGGAATTAGAAGGTTGTGAATCAAAAAGTAGAGTATCTCATGTGCAATCACTGGTATGTATTTTGGCACTTTTAAGCATCCATTCACTGTGACCCCTTTTTCCTTAGTTTGACATTAAAATTGCAGATTTTATGGTTGTAGTTATCTTCAGTAGAACATGCCTGTTTAACCCTTAAATCTTCTCCCACCAGTATTGCCTTTGTAGTATGTTTAAGGTGACAAAACCTGGCATCCAGCATAGCATTGCCAGCGAATGGCTTTCTGTACAATGTGGTAGAAATAGTTTGATCTTTGATATTCCCCGATAATGTGAGGTCAATAAAATTGACCATATTGGATGGGAAAAAAATTGTAAATTTAAAATTAAAGGGGTTAAAATTTACATAATGAACAAAGTCTGGTATGACCTTCACACCACGATCCCAGATAATGAGATTGTCTATGTAGCGGCCGTACCAGACAATGCAATCAGAGAAAGGATTGTCGACCAGAAATATATAGTTGATCTCCCAGATGGACAAATACATATTTGTGAGTGAAGGGGAAAGTTTAGAGCATTTGGGGTCCCCTCCACCTACAAATAAAATTGGCTATCAAACATGAAAAATCTATGATATTACAAAAATTCATTGGCCATAATCAAAATTAAACAAAGATCCTAGTCATAATTACTATATCTGACCAAAAACTGTTCTACAGATTGAATAGCTGTCGTATGTGGGATGCAAGAATATAGCCCTACTACATCCAGGGTGAGCCAGACATAGTGTGATTCCCATGTAATGCCTGATAAGGATTTGACAACCTGTTTGCTGTCCTGAAGAAAAGTTCTGGATGTCAGTGGTTGTAAATATGAATCTAAACACTCACTCAGGTTCTCAAATAAGGAACCTATACCTGAGACTATTGGTCTCAGAGGTGGAGGGAAAACTTCTATGTGGATCTTTGAAAAGCCAAGAAAGATGGAAATAAATGGAAAATGGGCATAGAGATGATCCTCAAATGCCCAATCTAAGAACTTTCTGTAACAGTTTAGATAACGAGCCCTGATCTGATGTTTACCTAGGTTATGTTACTTCTGATCCAAGAGCAGAAAATCCTGTCTACAATAAAGGGGGGTGTCTAAAATAACAACCCTGCCTCCTCTATCTGTTTGACGTAAAGTTATCTAATCATTTTCTTTCAAAGCTTGAATAGCCCTAAGGCTCTGTCTACACTGCACTGGTTTGTGGTTGGATTTTCATCACTTTAAGTATTTAGAATCTGCCTAAAATCTGACTGTGACCAGTGCCCCATAGACTGCAATAAAAATTCCCTGCTGTAGTCTGCACAGCACAGATTTCTTCCAGTTGGTTTTTGAATCCACCGGATTCTGTCGGATTTTAAAATGTCATATCTTCCCCAGGATTCCTGTTGGATTTCCGTACATTCACATGGAAGGTTATAGGTATAGAGAGTGTATCTAGAGCTCCTGGCAGGCGATATAGTAAACGCAAATTACTTATGCTTGATTTAAGTTCTTAATCTCTGTACTGACCTTATTTCAAATTATTAGTGGTTTTATATATATGTAAATGTTCTTTGTATTCTCCTCTAATCCGGATATGAAAGGGTGGGATTATGTATAACCCTATTTATGCTGAACTAGATACATGAGTCAGTGTTAAGACCAGGGAGTCTCCTCTGAAACGCGTCAACCTGTGTATTTTTCCTACCTGTAGTTTGGTTTTATTTGTATCATAAATAAAGTTGGCTAATTTTTATAATATTTTGGATACATCAGTAGCATTTCTGTGGCGCTGGTCATTTCCTTGGAGTCTTTAGTAATTTCCGTACATTCAATGTACAGGATCAACGACAAATCGAAAAAACGACCGCGGGGGCCCAAAAGCCGTGGTACGGCGGAATCAAAATATCTTTGGATTTTGGACTATATTTTAACTAATCTGTATAGACATAGCCTAAATTGGATGTAGACAAGTTATTTCCATCATGATTCCCAGACATCTATAAAACCTTCAGATCCTGTTCAACCAACATCTGAAAATCATCCAGTGGAGGGACCCGAGAGTTAACAGGGTGAAAATAAGGATTAGCCGCTTTGAATTGTAACAAGTAGATTTTGGGCTTGGAGGAAGTTACTTTGTAATTGCAAGTCCCACAGGGGGCACAAAGACACAAGGTACATTAGAAAAAAACATTAGGAGTATTTTCCACATCAAGGCTTAAACAGTCATCATCATTAGAAAGGAAATGTCTCTTTACCCTGAGGAGTCTGCTGAGATTATGAAGATTGAATCTGGCTGAAGGTACAAAGTTTAGTTTCTTAGTCAAAACTTGTAGTTGTTCCAGAGTGATGACAGACTTTGGCTGTAATTGCGCTGAAGTATGCCCTGCAAATACATTAAATTCATTTAATAAGTACAGCCCTCATTGAGTGCTGTGTAAAATCACTGTTACTATTATGCAAGCACGTTGTAGTGCCTCCTGTCTGTAAGGAATTTCTTTCAGGTCATTGAATCAATTTGACAAGCACAGTACATTATTTGACATGCCAAGAAGGAGTAATACTGCTATACTGATGAGAGTTACAAGCAGCAAGAATCCTTGTGCCATGTCTTCTTCTCTGGATAATTACTTCAGATGAGACTTTTGCTGTGCAACTGCCTCAAACAACTCTCTGGACTATCAGCTGACCATGTGGGGCAAGTGAGCTTGATTATTAGAGAGTGGATGATTGATAGCCCTCTATAAAGCAGTGTTTTACTGTGTGCTTGGTTGCTGTCTATACTGGTAGCTGAGAGATTGTGTCTTGCAAGTTTGTTGCATTCAGTTCTGTTTTAGTAGTTATCTGTTTTCAGTTGTAAGAGCCCTGTTTGTCTTTGTTTTCTGTTGCTTCTGTTTTGCCCTGTAGCGGACTTGCAATGTGTTCTATTCCTGAGTTCTCTTTGATAGTTTTGAGATATTTGGGTAGAGCCAGAATAGTGCGGGACTTTGGTAGGGATAATATCAGGGGTTGGATAGGGCAAGGGGTCGGCTTTAGGGACAGGCTAGAGAAAACTAGTGATAAGGGTCAGGCATTTTTTGGTGTCATGCTTCTAGATTTTTTTTCATTTATCCTTCCATCTCCCTCTACGCCCTTATCATCGGCCGCTTTGCTTTCCATTGATACTCTCTTGGTATTACCTGTGTGTGACTACTGGTTGGCTTCATTTCGGGTTCAAGTAATTTATCTTTCAATCTCTATTCCGCTATTCCTTGTCACGATTTTTAAATCTCTATACTTATTTTTTATACCCACTTGGTATTACCCGCATCTGACTGCTGGTTGGCTTCCATCTCCCTCTATGCCCTTGTCATAATCCGCCTTTCTTTGCATTGACCATTTTTAGGTCCCTATATTTATTTTGGATACACACTTGGCACTACCTGCATGTGACTACTGGTTGGCTTAATTTTGTTGCCGTCTGTGCCAACCAGTGTCGTTACAATAAAGGGGACAAGAGAGGGGGGGAACCACCGGGGGAAAGGGCCCAGCTGTAAAGGGCTTTCTCCTGATCTTTGGGTAGAAAGGGCTTTGGGTTTGGTGAGTATTTATTTGGTAATGGGGGTGGGTATATAAGTGATATACTGTCTCATTACTTTGGCCCTCTGCCACACTTGGACCAATCATCTTCATCACAGATGTTAATTTTTTCCCCCCTGTGAACCCATATTTTGGGGGAAACGCGTGGGGGACTTATGTCTGTGTTCTTTATTATGTTACTGATAAAATTTTGTTAGTTTTTGGATGATCGCCGAGAGGGGGGTCGCCCTTTTCGGGGCGATGCTCTAAACTGGGAAGGGCTTAAGTGTACGATAGGTTCTTTTTTTTATTAAGGGATATACTGGGGCCAATTGGGGGAACGAGTCTACTTGACAAAAGGGTTTTAGAACCCTGAGTTTTTGACCACATTTTGACCCATTTTCCTCCCTCTTTAAAAGGGGGGGCTTCTCCCCCAAAAAAGGTTTTTTGGGACAAAGTCTTTTTTTTCTGTATTTGCTAACATTGTCCACTTGCTTTTGAAAATTTGGTACTGATATACACCGGTATTTACAAACAGTTTTCATATTTGTATAGTGGCTATATGTGGGGGGCCATTTTTATATATAAAGGATAAATTTTTTTAAGCATATCTTTAAAGATTATTTTTAGGAATTTTTCTTTTATCTGTGAGACATCATCTTGAACAGCCTAAAAGGTTTCCACACACATGAAACGGTTCCAAGGGGTTTCCCGATAATGAAAGGGGTTTTTTTATCAGAGCGGCCCCACCCCCGCACCCACCCCAAACGATTTCTCCTCTGTTTTACGTACTGGGCACTACCTACCTGACCGTGGACAGCAGGGGGAAAAGTAGTTACACTTTGGATTCGGGTCAAATTTAAAACTGAATGCGGGATGGTAGCAGGGACAGGGAACAGGAGGACTTTATTAGGATTCTGAACCCCTCGATCTCATCATGGGGTGGAAGCGATCAGGTTAAGGGCATTTTGTTGGGATTGATCTTTAATCCCGGGGATAAGCCCGTTCAGCTTAAATTTTCAGGCGGGAACTGCCATGACGGGCCCCACTAATCCCAACAGCATGATGCTGGTAAGGCGTTAAGATGCTAAGCATGAGGACAACATCATAAGTGGGCAGGGGCCAATATTCCCCTGAGCCTTTTAGAAAATAGTGCATTTTTATGGGGGCGACTGATGTGTATAGGCTTCAACCCCCCGACATGGTGCCTCCCCTCGAGGGACATTACCCCATTCAAGCAACCATAGAGGATTTGACCTAGACAACCATTATCTACTCTGCATTGATGAGGGGCAAATGCCCCAAAACAGCTTTCTGCAGATGAATATATAGTTGGCATCACTCCCGGTCATATCAGTTGTATAAGTCTCTACACACCTTCCTCTTCCTAATGAGGAACCTTACCCCTTTCAAGGTACATCTAAAGCCTCTGACCTAGCCAACCAGTACTCTACTCTGCACTGATGAAACAACTGTCTGTAGATGAATATCTGCTTTTGCTGTACCCTCAGTCATATTGCAAGGGTTAGTGAGTGACTTGAGGACTAATATATCAGGTAGGTGGTGCTGAAGAGTCCTAGCTCATTTCCCATGAGCCTGTTAGAATATTTTTAAGTTTCAGTGGAGCTACTTATGTTGTATAAGTCTCCACATACCTACATGGTGTCTCTCCTTAACCACATAATGACCGCCCGCCATCTTTTGACATCGCTGCAGACATTGAGTTTTATGGCTCCCGGCGCCGCAGCAGTGTTGAGAACGGGACTGTACTTCATAGCCATGTTCCCAGCGCAGCCTCTGCAGGCACTGGGGAGTGGGGGAAACCTTTGTTCCACCGGCGCTTAACCCTTTGGTTGCCGCGGTTTGTGACTGCAGCATAATCAAAGGGCTTTCCCCTACTCTGTCGGGTGATCGGAACACCCAGTGACCCAACAGAGCCCGAGGAACGGCTGCACAGTCAGTTCTGTGGACCTAGAGTAGCCCTGGGGCTGTCCATATAACAAGCCTGCAGTCAGGGCAGACTGTGTGCTCCCATGACTGATGTCTGTGTCTAACTGACACAGAGTATAATGTATTAGCATATATGAATATGCTAATGCATTACGAAGTGTAAAAAAAAAAATGTAAAACAGTTCTCCCTTCATGAGATTTAAAAAAAGTTTAAAAAAAATAAAAAAGTGTAGAAAAATAAAATAAATAATAAAATAAAAATAATTCTTTAATAGAAAATAGTTGTGAATACATTACTCACAAAAAAAAACCTACACATATTAGGATTCCACACGACCATGATAACCTGTAGAATTAATCTAACAAGTTATTAAGTGTGAAATGTGAATGGTGTAAAAAAAATGTAAAAAAACAAAGAAAATTGGAAAAAAATTTAATCTAATTATTTTTTTTAAATTCTGCAATAATTTATAAGTGAACTAAAGCTATTCCCCAAAAAGTATAACCTGTCCCAAATAAAACAAAGCCTCATACAACTGCGTCATTAATAAAAATAAAAAAGTTACAACTGCTGAAACGTAAGGAGGCAAAAACGAAAAAAATGTTCTGGTCATTAACTACTTTTCAGGTGTTTGGCTTAAGGGGTTAAGAAGGGACCTTACCCCTTTCAACCAGGCGCTGATGCAGAGCCCTGGAGCATGGGGTGGGGAGCAGAGCTTGTAGGGTTAACTTGGTTTAGAATGAGAACAGGGCTCTGAATTAGTGATTGCCCTGAAGAGAAGGAGGTTGTGCAGTCCACGGAGGGGACTTTCCTTGCACTTTGACAGGCAGCAATGACAGCTAGAGGCACAGCAGGAAAAAGGTGCCACTCCCGATCTACCTGAACAATACAGATCGCATGCAATAGTGTAACCCTGCATATATTCTAGACACATTTTTGGATTTTCATTTGTATTCACAGTTTCCGTAGGTTTTTGTTTTTATTCTGCATGTTTTTTTAACAACTGCTGTTCTACAGTTTTTGCTTTCAGGTCTGTTCTCTAAAAGCTCAGTATGTTGGGATTGATTGGCAGTTGTAAAGTTGTTTCTGAGTGGCCAGTGATCTGCAAATGTTCCTGCCCAGGTGTGTTCTTAATGTTCCATTTGATTCAGAGTTATACAACGTCTAAGGATATTTTTTCATTCCGAAACGTGTCAGCAGCATGCTGAATATCTCATATCTGTGAGTGGTACCTATTGGCTGCTTCATAGAGGGATCTTATACAATTTAACAAAGGAGAAAGTTATTTATTCTATATCCGCATGGATGGTGAGCTGGCTTTTCGTTATATACTGCAATCTCCCCAGACAGGCCCCTCTCCATGTAGACTGTAAGCTCTCGTGGGCAGGTCCTCTCCTTCTCCATTGTAACTGTAAGTTCTCGTGGGCAGGTCCTCTCTCTCTCCATGAGACATAAGCTCCACAGCAGGGTCTCTCTCCATTGTAGACTGTAAGCCCCGCGGGCAGGGTCCTCTCTCCTTCTCATTGTAGACATAAGTTCTCGCAGCGGGTCCTCTCTCTCCATTGTAACGTAACTTCGCGGCAGGTCTCCTCCTTCTCCATGTAGACTGAAGCTCTTGGGGCAGGTCCCTCTCCTTCCCATTGTAACTGTAGCTCCAGCAGGTCCTTCTCCATTGTAGATTGTAAGCTGTCGCTGGCAGGGTCTCTCTTTCCGTTGTAGATTGTAAGCTCTCGTGGGCAGGGTCCTCTCTCCTTCTCCATTGTAGACTGTAAGTTCTCACAGGCAGGGTCCTCTCTCCATTGTAGACTATAAGCTCTCACAGGCAGGGTCCTCTCTCTCCATTGTAGACTGTAAGCTCTCGCGGGCAGGGTCCTCTCTCCTTCTCCATTGTAGACTATAAGTTCTCGCAGCAGGGTCCTCTCTCTCCCTTGTAGACTGTAAGCTCTCGCGGGCAGGGTCCTCTCTCCGTCTCCATTGTAGACTGTAAGCTCTCGTGGGCAGGGTCCTCTCTCCTTCTCCATTGTAGACTGTAAGTTCTCACAGGCAGGGTCCTCTCTCTCCATTGTAGATTGTAAGCTGTCGCTGGCAGGGTTCTCTCTTTCCATTGTAGATTGTAAGCTCTCGTGGGCAGGGTCCCCTCTCCATGGTAAATTGTAAGCTCTTGCGGGCATGGTCCTCTGTCCTTCCTCCTCCATTGTAGATTGTAAGCTCTCACAGACAGGGTCCTCTCTCCATTGCAGACTGTAAGCTCTCGCGGGCAGGGTCCTCTCTTCTTCTCCATTGTAGACTGTAAGCTCTCACAGGCAGGGTCCTCTCTCTCCATTGTAGAGTGTAAGCTCTCGGGGGCAGGGTCCCCTCTCCATTGTAAATTGTAAGCTCTTGCGGGCATGGTCCTCTCTCCATTGTAAATTGTAGATTGTAAGCTCTCACAGACAGGGTCCTCTCTCCATTGCAGACTGTAAGCTCTCATGGGCATGGTCCTCTCTCTCCATTGTAGACTGTAAGCTCTCACGGGCATGGTCCTCTCTCTCCATTGTTGACTGTAAGATCTCGTGGGAAGAGTCCTCTCTCCATTGTAGACTGCAAGCTCTTGTGGGCAGGGTCCTCTCTCTCCATTGTAGCCTGTAAACTCTTGCAGGCAGGTTCCTCTCTCTCCCTTGTATATTGTAAGTTCTCATGGGCAGGGTCCTCTCTCTCCATTGTAGACTGTAAACTCTTGCAGTCAGGTTCCTCTCTCTCCCTTGTATATTGTAAGTTCTCATGGGCAGGGTCCTCTCTCTCCATTGTAGATTGTAAGTTTTCGCAGGCAGGGCCATCTCTCTCTCCATTTTAGATTGTAAGTTCTCGCAGGCAGGGTGATCTCTCTCCATTGTAGATTGTAAGGTCTCACAGGCAGGGTCCTCTCTCTCCATTGTAGACTGTAAGATCTTGTGAGCAGGGTCCTCTCTCCATTGTAGATTGTAAGCTCTCACAGGCCGGGTCCTCTCTTTATTGTAGACTGTAAGCTCTCGTGGGCAGGTACCTCTCTCTCCATTGTAGACTGTAATTTCTTGCAGGCAGGTTCCTCTCTCTCCATTGTAGATTGTAAGTTCTCATGGGCAGGGTCCTTTCTCTCCCTTGTAGATTGTAAGCTCTCGCAGGCAGGGTGATCTCTTTCCATTGTGGATTGTAAGGTCTCGCAGGCAGGGTCCTCTCTCTGTTGTAGACTGCAAGTTCTCGCAGGCAGGGTCCTCTCTCTCCATTGCCAGCAAGAACTTACAATCTACAATGGAGAGAGGACCCTGCCCATAAGAGGTTACACTCTTCAACAATTTGTTTATTTATCCTGTATGATGAGCATCATAGAAAAAAATATTCATGGCCAAAATTGTGCTGTGTGGGTCACTCGGCTGCTCCAATTGGAGTAAAAAGTCATCAGAAAATCTCTTGTGTCAATGTACAACTTTAGATAAACCCTCAAATAGAATCCAATCTCTAATTATTTGTGGGATTCGAACTATTGATTAGTCCAAGTTTCCCACTAAGGTAGAGCAAACTTTAACCTTTACCATCCAGACCCCTCCAGATTGGGAAGAGAAACAAGGCAGAGTCGTTGATGTTGACTCACTCAAGTCCCTTTTTCCGGGATGTGACCATCAGGGAGCTAGTTATTTTTAGCTAAGGCTTGAGGTACAAGCTGCACATATTAATACCATCAGAGAAGTACAGGAAGCTCTTCATGTGATTCTCAGCTCAGAGACCAAACTTGTTTTTCTACTTTCCTTATCACATACACTTTTAATTTTTGGTTGAATGTATCACTTATTGAAGATATAGGTACCCACAATATCTCATGTAATCTCATGCCATCTACTAACTGTGTAATAAATAATCACATGCTGTCAACTAAAGGTATAATGTATAATCCCATGCCATCTACCGAAGATGTTTAATCGAATGCTGTCATCTGAACAGGTAACGTTTAATCCTATGCTGTCTACTGATCGGGTAATGTATGATCCCATGCCGTCTAATGACATGTTGGATACAATCCCAAACCATTGACGGAAAGTGTAAAACTGGAAGGGAACTTAAAATGTCTATTTACAAATGCCAGAAGTCTTGCAACCAAAATGGGGGAACTTGAGGCGCTAGTTGTAGAGGAGCTGATTGATGTGGTAGGTATTGCTGACACATGGCTGGACTCCTCGCATGATTGGGCGGTCAACCTTCAAGGTTTTAATCTATTTAGGAAAAACAGAGTGAACAGGAGTGAAGGAGGAGTGTGTCTGTGTGTAAGGAGTGATATGAATGCAAATGTGAAAGAGGTAATACAGGGCGGAGTAGCTAATGATGTGGAAACATTGTGGGTGGAAATAGAAGGGGGGATTAATGCAGAAAATATTATTTTTGGTGTAATCTATAGACCCTCTAACATCACTGAGGAGATAGAGGAACAGATGCATAATCAAATGGTGCGGACAGCACAGGCAGGTACAGTGATAATAATGGGTGACTTTAATTTCCCAGGCATTGACTGGGGTCACGGATCTGCATCAACTGAAAAGGGAAGGAAGTTCTTTAATCTGTTAGAGGATAATTTTATGGGGCAGTTTGTGGAGGAACCCACTAGAAGTGATGCTCTGTTGGATCTGGTCATTTCTAACAAAGCAGAACTTGTTGGAGCGGTCGCGGTTTCTGAAAATCTTGGTAACAGTGACCACAATGTAATTCATTTTAGCGTAAACTGGAAAAAAGAAAAACAGAGTGGGAAGGCAAAAACATTTAGGGCAACATGTATGAAGCTTGCCGGGTCGGGGCGCGCTTTTCCACCAGTTTTCCGGCAAAATCTGCGCCTGATTTATGTCGGGGCCGGGGCGCGCTCATACATACTTTGTAAAGTCCGCCGCCTCGCCAGTGTGTGGGGTGCAGTGCGGGGACTAAGGCACAGTGCGGGGCTGCGCCGAAAATCTGTTCCGATGCGAGACAGGCTGGAAAACAGCGAGAAATCATTCCATATGTCCGTGCAGAGTATGAATCAAAAATCGCCTTTATAAAGGCGGAAAACATTCTCAGAAAAGAGCTCAAACCTCAACAATAAAAAATACATAAAACAAAATCACTTTCCAAATATCCTAATTCAAGAATTAGGAAATTGGAAATTGCCGGGAAATACCGTAATTCAAATTTTGAAAGCTATTCTCATTGGTCGGCATAAACCGGCCAATCAGAATAGCAGCGACAGTGAACCATTAAAACCTATGGAGAACTAGTGACCAATCAGAATCAAAGGGGGCCCAGTTCAAAATACAGTAAAAATGCAAAAAAGGCTTATTGGCTGAGCTAGCGGGGTTTGGGCTATCTCGGCCAATCACATAGGAGCGACAAAGACCCATTATATCCTATGGAGAGTTTTGACCAATCAAAATCAAAGGCGGATAGTAAAAAAATACAGAAAAAAATGCAGAAAAGAGCTGATTGGCTGAGTTAGCGGAGGCTTGGCTATCCCAGTCAATCAGAATAGGAGCGACAGAGACCTATTAAAACCTATGGAGAACTATTGACTAATCAAATTAAAAGGCGGGACATTCAAAATACAGTAAAAATGCAGAATAAGCTGATTGGTTGAGCTAGGGGGGGTTTTTGGCTATCTCGGCCAATCAGAACGCGAGCTACTTGTCCCATTGTAGTCTATGGAGAGATCGGGGCAATGAAATCTCGGCTCCCAGCGCCGTGCAGCATGGAGTATGATAAGAAATCATTTTTATTAATTGTAAAACATTATCAGATAAAGCGCTGAAACCTTCTCTAAAAATAAATCAGTTAAAACCCCGGGAAAAACGCGTTTTTCGCCGAGAAACCGGGGCTACATAGGGAATTGCAATATAAAGAATTGCCGGGAAATACAGTAATTCAAATTGTTTTTAAACATTCTCATTGGTTGGCATAAACCCGCCAATCAGAATAGGAGCGACAGTGGCCCACTATATCCTATGGAGGAGTATTGACCAATCAGAAAAAGAAGCGACAGTGGCCCATTCTAACCTATGGAGAAATATTGACCAATCGTATTCAAAGGCGGGACAGTTCAAAATACAGTAAAAAGGCAGAAAAAACGAGCTGATTGGTTAAAGGGGGGGGCTCGTCAGTTTTGCCAATCAGAGCGCGAGTTACTTTATAGAGTTTAGGGGGAAAAAGTTTTTCCCGGCAAGCTCTGTGTTGGCTTTAAAAAGGGTGGGGTTTTTTAAAAACCAAGGGGAGAGCGGCGCGCTCCTATGTGTTTTTAATGAAATCTGAAATAAAACTGTACTGGCCGAAATCAAATGATAATATTTTGCGAAGTTGTCCGTGTTTTTATAAAAGAATTAATAGGGGGGAAAAAAAAAAAAATATTAAATCAAAAAATCATTTTTATTTCTGTATTTTTTTTGCCCCCCTACATTGATCCTTGGTTAACGAAAATAAAGAAAATAAACATGTTTTTTTAAATTAATCTTTTTTTTGTCACCCCTATTTATTGGTTAATACCCCTTCATAGGTTAAATGGGCCACTGTGCCCTATTCTGTTTGGTCAATATTCCCCCATGGGGATATAAGGGGCCCTGTGCCTATTCTGATTGGTCAAAACTTTATAGGATATAATGGGTCTTTGTCGTCCTTTTGATTGGGCTGGCTTCTGCCGCCCAATGAAAAATTGCTTAAAAATTTAAAAATTACTGTATTTCCGGCAATTCTCTATATTGCAATTCCCGATGTTGCGCGGTCTCGGCAAAACGCGTTGTTTGGTTTTAATTGATTTATATTTATTTTTTATTCTACTTCATGCCCCACGGCGTTTGAGACGAGATTATTTTCGCGTCTCTCCTGACTACATGGACAAATAGCTGCGTTCTGATTGGCTGGGTTGCAAGCCCCGAGTTCAACCCAAACGCTCTTTTCTGTTTTTTTGTATTTGAATGCCCCCTTTGATTCTGATTGGTTTAAAAATTCTCCCATGGATTTAATGGGTCTTTGTCGTCCCATCTGATTGGCCCCGGGTAGCCAAGCCCCGCTAGCCCGAATCGGCTCTTTTCTGCATTTTTTTCTGTATTTTGAACGTCCCCCCTTTATTTGTTTTGGGCAATCTATCCAAGGCTTTTAAAGGGGTTTACTGTCATCTTTCTGATTTTGGGTGGTTTATGCCGACCAATGAGAAAAGGTTTCGAATTTGAATTACTGTATTTCCCCGGCAAATTTTCCCAAAATCCTAATTTTTGGGTATTGCGCCGTTTAGATTTTTGGGAAAAGGATTTTTTTAATGTTTTTTTTATTTTTGAGGTTTGAGCTCTTTTCTGACAATGTTTTCCGCCTTTATAAAGGCGATTTTTTTCGGAATCATACTCCTGCTGCACGGAGTGGAGCGCCGAGATTTCTGATACGATCTTCTATGCTTCCTCTCATGTTCTGTTCTCGCTTCACTTCGCCGCCGCCGGAGCATTTAGACCAAAACAAACCCGGTCTGCCTGTCGGAGCTGCCGAGCGCTGCATTGCGCCTCGCATTGCCGACTCGCGATCGTACATGCCTCAGAGTTTTCGAGCGCGGCGCGTTCCGCCCCGGAACGCCTACACCGCGCCCACACCGTGCCCATTGCCCGCCCCTTCATTCGGGGCGCAGCTGAAAGTGGCGAACGCTGCGCCTAACACCGCATCCCTGCGTACGACAGCGGATTCGGGCTGGTGAGGCGCAGAATACGCCTGAAATCGGGCGGAAAGCCCGATCATACATGTCGCCCTTAATTTTAAAGGGCCAAATTTTCCTTATTGAGGGACGCAATACAGGACATAGATTCGGAGCAGCTATTAACAAATAGTGACATAGAAGCCAAGTGGGAGAGCTTTAAATATGCTTTGGGGAAATTTATTGCTAAATATATTCCTATGGGTAACAAGTATAGGCGACTAAAACTAAAACCAACATGGCTTCTGCCTTCTGGTAAGAGGGCAATAAACAATAAAAAAGGGCATTTTAAATATATAAGTCAGAGGGGTCGCCTTTGAAAATTACTGAGAGCTTAATAAAATCTGTAAAAAAGGGATAAAAGCCCCTAAAGTTCAAAATGAAAGGCAGATGGCCAAGGCAAGTAGGACCCTTAAAACCTGTGATGAGGAGCTGGTCACTTGTGACCAAGAGAAGGCAGAGGTATTAAATAGGTTCTGCAGCTCAGTATATACTATCAATGAGATAGTAGTTGATGGGGGTGGGCCAAGTGCAGATGTAGGTGGTGCCAGTACTGTTAATACATCATCTGCTTTAATTAATTGGCTTAGTGTAGAAAAAGTCAAAGCCAAGTTAAATAAACTGAATGTGAACAAGGCTTCAGGCCCTGATGGCATACACCCAAGAGTACTTAATGAGCGCAGCTCGGTTATCTCTGTGCCCCTGTACATGATATTTAGAGATTCCCTGGTGACTGGTATAGTACCAGGAGATGGGCAAGGCAAATGTAGTTCCCATCTTAAAAAAAGGCAAAAAGTTTGCCCAGGTAACTTGACCAGTAAGTTTAACATCTTTTGTGGGAAAAAATTTTGGGGGGGTATAAGGGCTAAACAGGAGTTGTTGACAAAACAATTTTATTAGTGGTTGCCAGCATG
Organism: Phyllomedusa bahiana; assembly: GCA_025379985.1. Classification (NCBI taxonomy): domain Eukaryota; kingdom Metazoa; phylum Chordata; class Amphibia; order Anura; family Hylidae; genus Phyllomedusa; species Phyllomedusa bahiana. The sequence continues at coordinate 61,034 of JAODAL010016817.1, forward strand.
GATTTACTAAGGAGAAGCTGTCAGACCAATCTGATCTGTTTTTATGAAGAGGTGAGTGAAGTCTGGAAGGGGGCAGCTGTGGATATTGTGTTTTTTTGACTTTTCAAAGCATTTCACACTGTCTCGTAAGCATTTGTTAGGTAAATTAGAAAAGATTAGGTCAGTGTAAAGTGTTTAAATTTGGGTTAAAAAAAGGTGGGATTACTCGAGAGTGGTGGTAAATGACTCTACTTGAGGGTCCTCGGTTGTGAGTGGTGTGCCTCAGGGTCGTATTAGGTCCTCTCTTATTAATGTATTTATTAAAAATATAGTGGAAGGATCAATAGAGGTTTGCAATAACCAAGTATGCAGGGTAGTGTAACTATGGAAGATGCTCATAAAATTGAAAAGCCGGAACACTGAGTGTTGGGATCCACTTTGGAAATGGGGGTTTAATGTGAAAAAAATGTAGGTTTAGATTGGGGTAGAAATAATCTAAGGCTCATATGTCTAGGGGGAGAAAAACTTGGAGAATCACTTGTTGAGAAAGATCTGGGCGTTATTGTAGATCATAGACTACAGAACAGCATGCAATGTCAATCAGCTGCCTCTAGGAAAAGCAAGATAATGGCGTGTATTAAAAGAGGCATGGACTCGCGGGGCGAGGATGTAAACTACCGCTGTACAAAGCATTGGTGTGTCCTCACTTAGAATATGCTGTTCAGTTCTGGGCCCCAGTTTAAAGAAGAGATTTAATGGAGCTAGAGAGAGTACAAAGACGAGCGACCAAACTTATACGGGGAATGGAGTATCTTAGTTATGAGGAGAGATTAGTAGAATTGAACTTATTTAGTCTTGAGAAAAGACGGCTTTGGGGGGACATGATTAATTTATATAAATATATAAATGGTCCCTACAAAAAGTATGGGGAAAAATTATTTAAAGGGTGAGCCTCCTCAAAAGACAAGGGGACATTCTCTTCGGCTAGAGAAAAAAGGTTTCAATCTCCAGAGGAGAAGGGCGTTCTTCACTGTAAGAACTGTGATTCTATGGAATAGCCTGCCTGAGGAGTTGGTCACAGCAGGAACTGTAGAGGGTTTCAAGAAAGGCTTAGATACCTACCTGGAACTGAAGAATATTAATGCGTACGTAGCTATGTAAAATTCTGGATCCTGGCTGGTGGAGGCTCTGGGGTCAGAGATTTGGTCCCCCATGGAGCAGATTAGTTCTTGCCTTGTGGGTTCCCGGGCATTAACAGTGGTGAGGGGTTTGGGCTTAAAGTCCTTTTCTCTCTCCCTCACCCACATTTTCCCCACCCTTGGTTGAACTTGATGGACATGTGTCTTCTTTCACCCATACTAACTATGTAACTATGTAACTGTATCTAAACAGGAGCCTTCTGCAGACCCATCATCAGCTCACAAAAATATAACTTTATATGAAAGGTCTTTAAACCCCTTTCTGACAGTGGAGGTACGGGTGCGTCATAACGATGGTAAGGTCCTTTACAATGGTACGGTCCATGCATAGATGACCTGCTTTTTGTATAGTCAACCCTGGTACATATCTGGAGGAGCGATATCTCTGTCGCTCCCCGTATGTGTTTCTTTCACCTTTTAGTGTTTGGCTGTTATTTCAGGTTTTACACTCATTACTAATAACTAGTGTTGAGCGATAACGTTGGCTATCGACATCGGGCGATAGTCGATAGTCGGCCACCATCGATAAGGTTTTTCGATAGTCGATAGTCGATCATCTCCGATGACCATTAAAGTCCATGGGAGAGCAACAACACCTTCATTCTTACACCCAAACAGGGCTGGAGAAGCTGGAATTAACAGCCACAACAGTCAAATGGATACCTGCTACATCTTAGGCAACACACTTAGGCTATAAAAGCCACAGAAAAAAAGTCACACACCATTCACTATCCCTGTCTTGTACCACAGCATGACCCTTAAACCTGCATCACCCACAAATTAAAAAGTGGCAGAAGGCAGTATTATTTGAACCATCATTTTACTTGAACTGGACATTGAATATCCCTGTCCTGGAACGAAGCATGACCCTTAAACCTGTCTGACCCACAGATTAAAAAGTGCCGGAAAAAGGAGTCTTTCAACCACCATTCTAGTTAAACTGGACATGGACTAGAACTGTCCTGGACAGCAGTATGACCATTAAACCTGTCTGACCCCAGATTAAAAAGTGCCAGAAAAAGGAGTCTTTCAACCACCATTTTAGTTGAACTGGACATTAACTATACCTGTCCTGGGCCACAGCAAGAGCCCCAAACCTGCATGACCCCAGATTTGTGGCCGTGACTGGGAGGACGAGGAGGTAAGACTGCTGGATGCAGGTTGGCATAACCACTGAAGGACAGATTGGCGACGCTGTTCATTACTGAGATTCACAGGGCCCTGACCCAGCGATGACAGGCCTAACGGTCCTGCAAACTGATGATCCGCTGGCATGCGTGTTGTCGCCAGCACTGGAAGGAGCACCTTCTCTCGTACCTCTTCCTCCATGTCCTACCCCCCTCTTTGAACAAAGCTGTAGTGCGCCAAAGTCAAAAAACACATATCTGTAATGTATTCGGATAATAAAAGGTATTTTTTGGCCCCTAAAAATTCCCCATGGTAACTACAAAATTGCTGTATTAAAAATTTAAAACCCCAAGTGGCTCTATCAACAAATCGGGACGGGAAAAAAGTGAAAAAAAACCCGTACTGAATGTTTCGGATAAAAAAGGTTTATTTTTGGAAAATATAAATTTCACCTGTGTGATCAAAATTTGTATTCAAATTTAACTGAAAGTAGATCTATCAACAAAGCGGGCCTCCCAAAGTGAAAAAACACGAAATCTGAAATGTATTGGATAAAAAAAGGGGTTTTTTTGGGCACCTATAAAATTCACCTGTGGTGACTAAAAAATTGCTGTATTCACATTTAAGTGCAAGGTGCTCAATGAAAAAAGCTGTATGTCCCAAAGTAAAAAAACACGTATCTAAAAATTCTTTTGGATATTACAAGGTATTTTTGGCACCTATCCCCTGTGTGACTTGCTGGATTCTAATTTAACTGAAAAGGGGGATATATAAAACAAAGTGGAAGGGGGCAAAATTAAAAAAGAACCCCATCTGAAATGTTTTTTTTACTGATAAAAAAGGGGAGTTTTGCCCCCAAACAAAGAGACCTGCAGTTCTAAAAAGATGTGTTTTCTATAAGTTAGGCTGCCCAATATCCAGGAAATATTTCAATAAAAAAAACTGTTAATAAAAAAGCTTTCATGTTTCTACACTAAGTTTGTTGAACTTTACCCAGTTTCTTTATAGAGCTTGTCTGTGTTCCCCCGCGGGGCCCCCCTCCGCCCCCTCCCGTGACTTTACAGCGGAGAGCTCCTTTAAAATTCTCTACCAATATATAAAATCTTCCAATCTCTAATAAAACAAAATTTGGGGAAGGATCACAGCTAATAGAAAGGGTTTTCTGTAAAAGAAATGTTTAAAATTTCGCTGAGCTGTTTGGCACAAGCAAGGCATTTCTTCTGCTTGAGCGCTGAAAAACCCTAAAGGCTGACAAAAAACCTGTTCTATGAAAAAACGAAGTCATGGTTTTTCCAGCCAATCGCAACCTACACACCCCCGGTCATGGTTTGCACACACATTCCCCCGCTTATTCTGAAATCCGTTTTGTTTTGCCCCCAAAAATTACAGGAAGGGGCGAAAATGGCGCGATTTAAAAAGATCCCAGATTTTAAACCAAAATTATCGCATGATCAAAAAAATCCATCACCATAAAAACTGTGCCGATTTAACTTTGCGATAAATCGCTCAAACTATAATAACATTTGTATAGGGGGAAACCGGTTCTTTTAGGTTTTTTTTAAAATCACGGGTATATCTAAGAGGGACATCACAGGACACCTCTAAGGACCATGGAAACTGATGCACCCCCGCCGATGTCACAATTCCGGTTAATAGTACTGTAAGTATACAAGTCCATCAATCTTTATAAAGAGCAACCTGGGATTATATTTATTGAAGGTGAGACATTTGTGGTAAGTTGTTCATTACCCAACACCTCAGTATGACATGAAAACCAACAGAAAGTAAAATAACAAATGTCACACGGAAATTCCAAGAAAGTTCATAGGCTAAAGTCCACTAAATTTCAGAAGGAAAAAAGATAATCTATTGAAGCCAAAAGGATTTTTAAAAAAAACTCATCCTACTAACCCTAACCCACTAACCCTAACCCACTAACTCTAAGTATAACCCACCAACCCTGATAACACTAGCCTAATTCTGTCCCTACTAATCCTAACCCTAACTCTAATTCCACTAACCCAGTAACACTAACCCTACTAAGGGTTGTTAACCCTTTCCAACCCTAAAACCCCCAAAAAACCCTAATTCTAACCCCAAAAACACCCAAAAAAATCTTAAAAACCACCCCTACTAAATCAGCCCCCTAAACCCTTAACCTAACCCCCAGTAACTCAACCCCAAAACTAACCCTACTTATCTGAACCCTAACCTTACTGGTTCTTAAATGGTCAGGTCTGTATAACCCCAAATTCGAACTAACTAAACCCCCACAACCTAAAAGTAACTTCTTTTCCTTAACCTACAGCCTAAACCCCAAATAACCCAACCCCACTAAAACCCCCACCTAAACCTAAACCAACATCCACATATTAGGCTGTAAACTATTGTCCATGATTCTGATGATGTATCCAGGGGGCCTTTTACTTGTTCCCTTTGCTCCACCTTCAGCTTTTATCATAGATGTAGGTTCCCAATTTCAGGTCTTGCTTCATCCAGTAGTGTTATTCAACCACTTACTGAAATTTGACATTTGAAATTACATACTGGTAAAAAGTGTATGGGGCTCCAAAAACACTAATGGCCGATAACGAGAGCTGGAACCTGCCGCTATAAACCGGGACCGGAGACTGCTCCAATTCTGGCTTTTTGAACCTTTAGATGCTGCAGGTATCCTGTCATTTACACCAAACCATGAACTCCATAAAAACAAACCCAACCCCCACCCCATGCAAAAATTGCTTAATTATGTTCTTTCCATATTCCACCCCACAAGGAATACCTTAGGAGGGCATCTCCCAGTACATTATACGGTGCAGTTGATGGGCTTTTCCAAAACACACTCGCCCGGGGACGTGACTGGGGCCCCCTGTAATGGGGGGGATTTATTCCCCTTGCGCTCACCTTCAATCAGGTAGGAATCAAGCATAAATCGCACCACAAACATTTTTAGCACCCCAAAATTTTTCCGTGCCACCACCTTCTTCATAATCAAAAAGGAACAGCCCGAAAATTGATTCCCAACAATATTCTAAAAAAAACAAAAAAAATTTAGAGGGTACCTACGTTTTCCCAACGCTACAAAAAAAAAAAAAAACACTCCTTAAGGGAAAAGGATCCCTTTCAAAACAAAAAACTCACGTATTACTGGGAACTTTATATGAACGATGTACAATGTTACATAACAAAACTAAAAACAATGACTATGACATAACATCAAAACAGAGAAAATAAAAAGGGGGGGAAAATTTTGAAAGAATTCACATTAAAAATGTTTCACTTTCAGATCCCCGGGGGAAGGATGGAAGATGGGACACGCTCAAACCAGGATTGACCCCCCCTTGAACAAGATTTGAGTCTGACCCTTGTTTTATAGGCCCAAAACTCTTCCAGGTTTTTCCTCCTTCTTATATTTGCCTACTCTTTTATGGGGTGGGAAAAAATAATAAGGTGTGTGGACACTTGATTGTCTAATGAGGGTGGTTGCTTCTATCCCCCCAGATGGCAATCACGCTGCGCTTTTGCTGGGACAATCAATGAAAGGTTTATTGTTTGGGGGTGGTCAAAGGTGAATTGTTTTATTTTTGGGTGGGGTTTGTGGGATGTTTTTCGAGTGTAAATTTGTATTAATTTTGGGTTATCTTTTGCACTGGGGGTAATACCGGGTAATATACTTTTTCCCAAAAGGACTTTCGTTTGTTTTCACTCACAGGCTATACATTCCCTCCCCACAGAGGGGGGTGGGGGCTTACACTCTAAGACAGGGTTTAATGAAAACCAAAATTACTTTAAAAATTTTTCCCGGGTTTTACGCATTACACCCCCCTTTACATTAAAAGCCCTTTAAAAAGGGGCCTTTTGGTCCTGAAAAAATTTTTCCAAGTCATATATTCAAAAGGGGAAAAGGGAAAAAAAAAAACAAATTTGCAACGGAAAAAAATCTCTAAAAAGGGGTTTAAACCACTCCCGTAATATTTCCATTTCAAGAGCAAAGTGAAGAGCACCAATCACCTGCACCCAGTGGGTTATTTTTCAGGGTTCTCCACCCAAAAAAGACATCTTTGAATTCCCCTCAAAGAAGCTGAAGGAGTCAAGGGAAATGACCAGGGTTTTGAGCCCGTGGACTTTGTTTACCGGGGTTGGAACTGGCCTTTAGGGGTACACGGGAAACCCCCGGTCCCCCTGGCAGGGGAGACAGGGGGGGCTATAGCGGGTGCAGAGGTTTGCAGTCAATGCTTTGGGGGTTTCTTTCTGGATAATGGGGGTCGGGTTTTACCCCGTTAAATTGGGCCCGGATGTGGCTCTATTGAAGGTAAAGATAGTGTAAGGGCTGCCCGATCTGAAAACATGGGGTTAAATTTTGTGGGCAGCTTAAGCATTTTTTGATCAAAATATGTGAAACCCAAAAAAATCTCAAAGTTTTTCCAGTATGGGTAGATAGAAAAAATGGCCCCCCCCCCCCCCTTTTTTAGGGGTTTCCATGTAAAGTATTGGCCTTTTTGCGTTGTTTGCCACTTTGGGAGTTGGGGTGCGGGGGTTTTATATATATATTAGTTTTAATATAAATATATATAATGGCCGCAGCCCTGCCAGTGGCCCCCAGGTTCCATTGCTTTTTTTCAAAATGTTTTTTTTGTGCAAAACCATACGTTTATTTGGCCTATATTCTTTTAATCAAAAGGGGGGAAGGGGTGCCCCTTTTTGGGTTTTCTGCCCCAGCCCACTTTCACAGGCTGTATAAGAGTCAGCTTGCAGGTTGATGTTTTTTTTTTTTTTTATTCGGGATAATGGATCGGTTTGACCCATGAGGGCCTGGATTTGGCTCTATTGAGAGGCAAAGATAGTTAGGACTCCCCGACCCGGGATCAGTTGTAAGTTCCGGGGCAGTTTTAAGCATTTTTTGGGATCAAAAATATGTGAACCAAAAATCAAAAGTTTTTTCTGTCTGCCCCGAGGGGCCCAAAAGCCCTCCTGCCACATAAGAAGACACCAGTATTGTAAATGACACATGGTAGCTGGGGGTCCATTACACATTTTGCACTTGGGCCCAGAAGCTTCAAGCTACGCCTCTGATGGCAGACCCGGAGTTTCTATTACACTGCATACACATCTTTGGGAGAGGCAGAAAGGCAGAGATAAAGGGGTAAGAGGCAGAGTGTAAGGGGCATGTACAGCAGCTGTAAGGTGTGCCCATAATGAACTCCACTATTGGGTTTCCCCAAAAAAATTTCACTGGGGGTGTCCTTTCACCCCCATCTGGCCTGTGTTAATGAGACCTATTGGGCTTGGTTGTTCCCATTATGTATTTTAATTTCTAGGGCTTTTATAAAAAATTTTTACTGTAGCAAGCTCCAGCCTCCTGAACTTTGACAAGCTTTGCACTTTTCCCTCTCCGGGCCGGTTTTAGAGTATTTGTTTGTAGTTTATGTTCCATAATTCAGTGACTAAGTCATTAGCACAGTACAGCACGGTGTTTACTGGTTAGCGCAGTGCAGCACAGTGGTTCAGTCGTTAGCACAGTACAGCACGGTGGTTTTACTGATTTGCGCAGTGCAGCACGGCGGCTCAGTCTTACATGGAAAAAACAATGGTCAGGGGCAAACAGGGGGTTAGCAATTTTTTCTCAGGGGTTTAGCTGATGAAGCACTGGGACTCAGTAGTTAGTACAGTACATCACAATGGCTTAATGGCTCACATAGTGCATTATGGTGGCTCAGGGGTTAGAACGGTGCAGCATGGTGGCTCAGGAGCTAGCACAGTGGTTCAGTGGTTAGCATAGTATAACACGAGGGTTCAGTAGTGCACAGAGCAGGTATTTCTGTTAACACATCAGCATGGGGGGCTCAGTGGTTAACATGGTGTAGCACAATGGCTCAGAGGATAACATGGTGTAGCATGGTGACTCAGGGGTTAGCATGATGTAGTGTGATGATTCAGTTATTAGCACTGTGTAGCACTAGGACTCAGTAGTTAGTATAGTACATCATGTTGGCTTAGGGGCTAGCACAGTGCACCACGGTGGCTCAGAGGTTAGAACAGTGTAGCACGGTGGCTCAGTGGTTTTTAAAATAGTGACCCCGGGGCCAATTACAAAATAAGATGGGGTTTTTCTCGTTAGCACACTGTAGCTCAGTGGCTAAAGTGGTGTATCACGGTGGCTTGGTTAGTCCTTTTACCTTGCAGTGCTGGGGTCCTGGGTTCAACATCTGCAAGGATTCTACATGTCCCCCAGTATTTGCCTGGGTTTCCTCTGGTTTCCGCCACACTCCAAAAAACATCCTGGTTAATCTGAAATTTAGACTGCGAGCCCCGATGGGGACAGCGAGCAATGTGAAAAATGAGAATCTCTGTACAGCGCTGTGGAATATATCCGTGAAATACTCAAATCTATATAACAGGATTTATACCAATGTATCACTGCAAATAATACCCCGTTAAAACATAATTTTTTACTAAAATCTAAAATTTTTAATATTTAAACCCCTTTTATATTTCCCACTGCATACCTAGATGATACAGCATCGTGCCTATCTCCAGTGGGAAATCCCCCCGTAAAGAGCGGCTCCGCTTTAAGACAGACAATATCACTACATGCTGTATAGACCCTTTAAATCCCACTACCCCACGCGTTTCCCCCATACAATTTTAGGGTTCATCGGGGGATTCAAAATTTTCTTACTGTGGAAAAAAATAAACTATTACAACGCATAACTACAACACATGTTTTCCCCTTTTAAAAATTAGAAAATGGCTGATACTTACAAAGTGCTCCCAGGGTATAATGCATAGTTCCCGCAGTCCTTAGATGCTGCACCCAAGATAGGGGGAACAGAGCAATTTTTCTCTGCTTCCCTTTATTTTAAATGGCCCCGCAAAAGTATAATATAAAGTCCCCGTGTTTGCAAAAATTTAATAAAAATATATCCCCTTTTCCGGTTCCCCATGATATTTTGATTTTTTCCTGCTCATGGTTTCCCGGCTTTCCCGGGATATTAACTGCCATGTGGGGGAAATAAAATAACTTCGCTTCCCGGTTAACACCCTTTAACCCCGCGCGCTTATGCTGAAAGCCGGCCCGGACCACGGGGCGCCCGGCTTCAAAAAAATGCACTGCGCATGTCAGGGGGGGAAACATAATATCTATCCACTCCAAACTTTTGGAAAATCGACGCCATACCATAAAAAAAGTTGCGTTAGGGTTTAAATGTCCCAAAAAACCAAATTACTAACTAACTGTTACGATTTTAAACCCCTTGGAAAAATGTATTATTCCTGACACCACCCTCTCCTGATATATGATAAAAAGCACAATGTGGGGGACTTTAAAATTGATTTTCCCGGAGTAAATTTATAAGCAAACACATGTAAATTACACGGGTTTAAAAAAACAGGCCCAAAAAAAACATACGGGTAAAAAAATTCATTGCCCCCTCAGCTGACTGGATTATAAAGCTGAAAGTAATCAATAAATTGATGAAAAAATTAAAAATTAACACTGAACATGTTCATTGGTCAACTTGAAAGAATCAATAGTGGCCTCTATGGGGGAGCGAACAGAGCAAAGCAATGCAGACGGGCCCCAAAGATAGAGCCTATTCTATAAAACAACCAAATTGCAAAATCTTTTGGGCCCTTTTTTTTAACAGATCCATAGGGTAGACCTTTGGGGCCTCCTTTACACGGGATTCGTCTATCCCTTTCCCCCTCCTCTGGGGAGGGTCTCAAACTCCAAAATCAAAAAGGCAGAGTTTCCCTTTTCCCCTTATGATTTTTCCCAACGTTCAAATAGGGCGGTCTCTTCTATTTCGTAACCCCCAGAGTTCACCCCCCCTTTTTTTAAAATATTCTCCTTTTTTTTTCCATGTAATTTAGTGGGGGGGGGCATGACACAATAAACTATCCTTCTGTGTTACAGGCAAAATCAGGAAAAAAAATGTTTTCCATTTGAGCACTTGTGAAGGTTTTTTTTGTTTACAAAGGGAAAAGGCTACACACCCTTTGCCCCATTTGAAATACCATCCCGTCCCCTTTTTCTAACCAAGTACCTTTGGGGGGTTTGGTGTATAGTGATATGGACCACCCTTTCTTTGATGGATCCCCCCTTTCATAATTTTTGGGGGGGGTTGGGGGGAAGATATCCCTAGTTTTCCTGGTCCAACGTAAAAATTTCCCAGTATTTTTTGGGATATTGAACTTCTAATTTTCTGTCAAAAAAGTTGCAACTGGCCTATTGATCTCTTTTAACTGCCTGGGGATTCCCCTGTAAGAGTTGTCCTGTTTTTTCGTGCACCCAAAAGGCGATTCCAGGACTTTTTTGGATATCCCGATTGGGAAATCCTAAGGGTTTACCCCGCAAAAGGCAGCCCATAGTTTCAGGTGGGTCAATTACGCAAAATGAAAGGGATTTACAAGAAACATTTTTCCCCATTTTTATGGGATACTTCTGCCCTTTTTTTCGTAGATTAGGGGGGATTGCTGTTAAAAGAGGTACTATTGGGTTCTATAGATGTTGAAAGTCATCAGTTACCCACACAAAAAAGGGATCCAGGCGGTCGAGTTTTTTTTCCCCACAAGAAGCATAGAATTTCAGGCCCAAATCTTTTGTTATTAGACTAAATGATTTTGTAAAATAAAGGCTTTTTAATTATTTTTTTGGGCTTCTGTAACAAGACCTTTCCCCCAGCTCAGGGGGACCGCAATGGGGGGCGCTTGCGCTCCCCCGGTATGCAAAACGTTCCCGGGTGGTGGGAGGTACCCCGGTTCCCCAACCAGGGGAAAGTCATGGCCCCCCCCAAAACTATTTTGGGGGGGGTACATTTTTGGACAAAACATCAATTTTCCCGGAGGGCACAAAACGTCATTTTGAGGGTTTTTTTTGTCAACTTTAAAAAAAATAAAACGTTTCCTTCACATTTTAAATGCAGGAATGTTTACCTTTTCCCGGTGTCCTTATCATTTAAAATCTGAATGGTAATATTCATACCGATAGTAAGGGAAAAACCCCCAGCAAAATAACAGTTTTCTACCGGAAAAATTACCCTCCATTACCCTGTAAGAAGGGAAAACCCAAAAGGGCAATTTCTAGAGTTTAAAAGAAACTGCCCAGAGACGAGGATTTTGGAGCTCAGTTGTGAGAGAGAGATTTCTCAATCAGGATATTCAAAAAAGGCCCGGAATCCCTTTAGCGCACGAAACAAAAAGGACAAATCTACTAAGGGGGATCCCCAGGAGTTAACGGATCAATAAAACCGTATGTTGCAACTTTTGTTACAGAAAATTAAATCACAATATCCTCAAAAATACTGGGGGAAATTTTTACGTTGGACCAGGGGTCTGAGGGATTCTCCCCCCAACCCCCCGATAACTTTTCGAAGGGGGAGTCCCTCAAAATAGCTGGTCCTTTTTCACTATACCCAATACCCCCTCAAAGGGACTTGGTTAGAAAGGGGGACCGATGGGTATGTTCAAATTTGGGCAAGGGTGTGTAGCCTGTCCATATTACAACAAAAAATCTTTTTCAGTGCCTCAAAAAGGGAAAAAAGTTTTTTATCCTGATTTTGCCAATTGTAACACAGAAAAGTAGTTTAATTGACAGCCCCCCGCCCACTAAAAATTTCATTGGAAAAACAAGGAGATTTTTTAAAAGAAGGGGGTGAACATCTGGGGGGTATACGAAATAAAAGAAACGCCCAACCACACGGGGAGGGGGAAAATCATAAAGGGAATGGAACTCTGCCTTTTTTTATTTTGGGAAATTGTGAGACGTTCCCCGAGGAGGGAATGGGGGAAGACAATCTTTTCAAGGGGGCCCCAAAGGGGTTTACCGTATGGGTTTTGTTCAACCAAAGGGCCTAAAAGAGACTTTTTCAATTTTTGGTTGTTTATAGAAAGGCCCCAACTTTGGGGCCTTTTTGCATTGCTTTTCTTGTTCACATCCCCATAGGGACCTATTGATTCTTTTTAAATCTGACCCAAAAACATGTAAACAGTGTTATATTCTTAATTTTTTATCATATTCATTTTACTTACAGCTTGATAAACCTGTCAGCGAGGACAATGAATTTTTGTACCCCCTTTGTTTTTTTTTTGGGCCCCGTTTTAAGCCCCGTTAATTTTACATGTGTTTGCATATAATATTACTCCGGGGGAAAAAACAATTTATAGATGTCCCCCCCATTGTCCTTATTTTCATTACATGGCAGATGAGGTGGGTCGGAATAATACATTTGCCCGGGTTAACACGTAACATTTTTTAGTATATGTGGTTAAGATACATTTAAACCCAACCACCTTTTTTTTAGGGTTTGGGGTCGTTCCCGAGTTTTGGGGTGGATTTTATATATGTTCCCCCCCTGACATGCGCAGTGCTTTTTTTGAACGCCCGGGGGCCCCGTGGTCTGGCCGCTTTCACATAAGGCGCTGTCGTTTTTTCCGGGGGATGTAACCGGGAAGCGACAGTTTTTTATTTTCCGGGCAGCGCAGTTGAATATCCGGAACGCCGGGGAAAAACCATGAGAGGAAAATAGCACATAACTCATGGGGAACCTGGAAAGGGTATATATTATTATTATCTATTTTCAAACACTGGGGCTTTATATTTTAAAATTTGCGGGGCCATTTTAAAAACATAAAAAGGGAAGCGGGGCAATTTCCTCTGTATCCCTTCTATCTTGGGTGCCCGCGTTTTAGAGGGCTGCGGAATTTTTGTCATTTTTACCTGGCAGCACTTAAGCTAAGTACATCCATTTATCTAATTTGAAAGGGGAAATAAATGTGTTGAGTATATGCGTTTTTAATAGTGTATTCTTTTTTCCCCAGTAAGAGAAATTTTTAATTCCCCTGATGAACCCTAAAATTGTATGGGGAAAAGCGTGGAACTGGGATATAAAGGTGTTATACACCATGTGTATATTGTCGTCCCTTAAAGCGGGGGCCGCTCTTTTTCGGGGGGATTTCTCCACTGGGGATAGTGACAGTATGCTGTATCATCAGGTATGTGTGGTAGTATATAGGGTTTGATATTAATTTTTTTAGATAGTTTTAGTAAAAAATTATGTTTTAAAACAGGGGTATTATTTCATGATACACGGAATTAAACCCGGGTAATAAAGGAATAAAATACATAAAATGACCGAGCACCGTGTGATTCTACTGCATTTGTGTCTGGATTAGATCTTGCTTTCTAAGAGACCATGTCAATCCCGACACACGGATGGGCACATGTCAACAGGGCAGGTGGAAATCTCCTGTGTTTCAGGAATAGACAATTACTTTCATTTCATTCGGGACTAATCACTCACAGGGTGGCAGAACATTCCCCCGAGTATTTTTTTCTATTTGTTTCCAGTATCTAGAGTCATGTAGTTTCTATAGTTGAGTTAGGATAATGTCCTAAATTGTGGTTTCATCTACTATGTCCCGAAACCTCACAACCTAGGTAGCCTGTAGCCAAATTCTGATTCAGTTGTTGGATTAGCAGCCACCTTCAGGAAATATATATCCATCAAGCCTTCTCCACCTACCCACATAAAATATCCACCCCTCCTTCCACCCCCACAAGCCATCGTACAATATTGCCCTTTAAGTTTTTCCCCTTTATTTTAAACATCTCGCCCCTTTCAAAATAAAAAAATACTTAAAAAAAAAGCAAGAAAATAAAAGTGTTGCAGTGATACCCCAAATCATGGGGTCAGGCATGCAGTCACTTTTACAATCAGGGACAAGTGCATACTGCCACTATATAGGCTCCAATTCAAACTACAATAACGGCGTATAGAGACCACAGAGTGGTCAGACATCAGCTCAGGTTGCATCATATGACAGTGACTGCAGCACTGATCCACAGCAGAAGAGAAATAACCCCTGACACCAAGGACTCACAGGAGGTGAGCCATTCTCTTTTCTGATGAGTCATTCTCTTCTCTGATGAGTCGCTTTCTTCCACTTTTCTTCTCCATCCTGCCAGGACCATCATGACAACTTCTCTCAGTCATGACACATCTCTTCAGAATTTACCACACAAACATCTGCAGACTCCTCACTTTTCCAGCACCCCCCACACCTGTTTCCACCTCTGTACAATCTCCCAATCCATAGCACCCCTAATGATGATAATAACATCCTTTTAATATCCTGCTATGCTTATGAGGCTTCTGTTTTTGCATCTAGCTTTAGTTTTGTTTCATGTCCTCATATAGTAGGTAAGCACCCCAATTAGTAGCAGATAAGTGGACTCCTTTTAGTAGACCCCAACTAGTCAGGTCAACATATTAGTCCCCCATTATGAATGTACACTGGGTAAATAGGAAGGTAAATAGAGATCCCATTATGTAGGTATATAGGCCTCATATTAGGTAGGTAGGTATGCAGGCCCCCCCATTAGATAGTTAGATACATTGGGTCACCATTAGGTAGGTAGGTATATAGGTCCTCATTAGATAAGTATATTGGACTGCCATTGTATCGTTAGGTATATAGGTCCCCCATTTGTTTGATATGTATGTGGCCATCATTAGGTATGCAGGTATACTAGTCCCCCAGTAAGTAAGTATATAGGCCACTCAATAGGTAGGCAGGTATATAGGCCCCCTATTAAATAGGAAAGTAAATAGACACCCCATTATGTAGGTAGGTATATAGGTCCCATGTAAGGTAGGTAGGTTGGTAGGTATTCCCCAAATCAGATAGGTAGGTAAATTGGGCCCACATTAGGTAGGAGGTAGATAGGTCCCCTATTACTTGTTTTTTCACATGACTGTCTAACCAAAAGCATATTTAGCCTGTGAAATTTTGTATAGATTTTCCTTGTCTCCCATGAAGACTCCTCAATAACCAACCTCTTATTCTGTGGAAACCTTCGGCTCAGCCTGGTCAAACATGAATATTGGCTGGATATGGTGGATAAATATGAGAAGGAATCTATTCTACCTCTATAGCAGGGGTCCCCAACTCCAGTCCTCAAGGCCCATCAACAGGTCATGGTTTCTGGTGATTTCATTATTGTCAGTGCATTTTGTGGGAGATCCTGAAAACATGACCTGTTGTTGGGACCTGGGGATTGGAGCTGGGGAACACTGCTCTATAGGACACCTCTCACCTTCACAACAAATATCATGGTCAATGGAAGCCTTCAGAAACCTATAAATCAGTTCTCCTGGTCATGCCCCAGTGGCGCACAGTGATGGTGGCACAAGGTCACTTATAATACATACAATGAATAAAAACACAGACACAAATATGGATGAAAACAGGTCACAATGTTTTATTAAGAATAAGCCAAAAGTGAACATTATTGAATAAAAATAATTAGAAAACCAATAAAAAACATAAACTTACATAAAATCCTAACCATGGGTGACCATGCCTTCTGTAATAAAACATTGTGACAATAAATTAAATTTGTCGCTGGGTAGTGGGGGGAGGAAGAAGAGTCATGTCCTGGTCTTCAACAGCTCCTTAATGGGGTTGTCCTGTAAAAACATTATATTCCATTGAGGTCAGGAGAGTCCAAAAAGATAAACAACTAATACTTGCACAGCTGTCCCTGCCCCTTGGGCACGAGAGGCTTGTGCTCCATTATAAGTGAATGGAGCTTCTCCTCTGTATCAGAAGGGGATAGGTTTTTTTCTTTTTTGGACCACCCAAGATAAAATTTTTGTTTAGTGGACCCCTTAACCAGTCCCCAAACCTCTTCAGGGAATTTTTCCCCAGTTTCTCCTTCCCAACGGCCTCTAAAACTCAATCCTCCACCCAGAACCCAGATCCACTCATTTCATCTACCGGAACAGGCCCCCGGAACAGACGGGTTTTTGGAGCCGACTCATCAAACAAAAAGCCCTGGGGATCCCCAAAAATAAAATGACCAACACAAGTGTTAACTAGATTTTTATGGGTTTAAAGTATAAACAAACATGGTTGAGTAAAAGGTTAAGAACAGATTTTGAGACATTCCTTTTTATGAATGAGAGGGGTTAAACGGGTTAGAACTTGAGCAGATTTCTATAATGAACACTTATAGACGTGTTTTCTTTATGAATAAGGACGGGAGGGGAGAAGGTGGCATTAGGGGGACCCATTGGAAAGTCGTGATGATCAGAACCTGACAATAAAGCAAGAAATTGAATGAATCAGTGAGACCAACACCACAAAAAGGTTAGAGACCAATAAAAAGCTAACTGATTAAACTACAATTTCTATGTTTTGTGTTAATTTTACAACTTCTATGAAATTGAAAATTAAACTCCTTTTTTTTTAAAAAGAATTATTGTGAGTCCTCAGTTTATAGCTGAACAAAAAAACCCAGAACTGTACTTAAAGTTTCATGAAAAGAGCGACGGTGAAACCGGCTATTCTTTATCATTCAACAACTAGACGAAAGGGGGGAAACATGAACCAAACAGCCATAACTTTATACATTATGTGCTGCAACACCATCATGCTCCCATATAATGTTATGTGGGGCCCCTGCCAGGCTCCAGCCCTCTGAAGCCCTTCACCAACCTATATAGCCCAACTAGATAAATCTTTGTTAAAAATTAACTTTTAATATATACCATAAAAATGTGGCTAGTAATGAGCCATGACCAAGACAATACTACACAAAAATACATACAAAACACCAAAGGGGGGAGCCGTACGGGTAGTAGATGAATCCTATAATATCCTACTAACTCCTATCCGATTCCCTGACCTAAATCAGGATTGTCGCCCCGATAAAGGGCGGTCCCGTCCGGATCCTGACCCTATAAAGACTGTTGACCCTTACTCACTATGGTGATAAAGTCCCAACATGTTTCGATGACCCTTAATCACATCGCTTCAGGGGACGGTAAGGGAAAGTCTCACCAAAAAAAGAAAAAGAAAACTACAAAGTTTTTTTTACATATATTCAGTGTCAACAGTGTATATCAAACAAAGAAAGAGAGAAAAAAATCACATATATTTAGTGTTAATTGTGAATGTGATAGGAATCCAAGCCCAGGTCTAGCTTGGAAATACACCTCTCTGGTCTATTGAGTCTGGACATCCGTCAGCGACCCTTTATAGGGGAAACCAGTATTCACCTAGACAAAGGTGTTCCAAAAGTTGTATTGTAGGGTAGGGTAACTATAATGGATGCTGTCAGCACTCCACTTGGGGCCTGGGATAATACCCAGTGATTATGTTGTGGAGTATGGTCACTCCCGAGGATGAATGCTAATTAGGAGAAAAATATGCTCAAGGACACATGTCAATATTCTCATTTCTCACATGGATCCAACATTGAGCCTATATTCCTCTCCCAGACTACCGGCAGCAATAAGATAATAACACTCACTTGCCCTGTTTAACACATATCCTGCATACTTATGGCCATGCGTATAAAGGCAATTAGAGTGAATACACAGCATCCATACCATAGTCCCCAACGTACACATGGTCGCCCATAATTGTAGTCCCCACTCCTGCCATTCGGCTGGATTCAATAGGTCAGCAATACCAAAACATGGGCATAATCCCCCAGGTTAGAAACCCCCGAGCCCATCCTAAAGGGTTTCTCATCAATCGTTAGGGTTCCTTTTATCACACGGGGCGATGTCCATGGGTGGCGTTATCCTAGCTGGCTGTCCGTTCCGTAGCGCGTGTGTACCGACTTGTGTTTGTCGGCCGCGCTCTATATTACGGCCGGGGGAGACTTCCGGTATCCCGGACGTCACCGGAAGTGACGCGAAAGGACCCCGATCTCGTTGCTGTTAACTGTTAGTAGCAGCACTATTGTAAACAATCAAATAGTTTAATGCCAAGAAACAAAACGCGTGTAAGAACATTTAAAGATAGGCTCCTGTGCATATTGCACTTAATAACAAGGTATGAATAGTATTTGAACGATGGGTCCTGAAAGGGCAAAGCACATCCGTGCATCAATATAGTCAGAGTATGGGAATATAGGTCAGATATAGAGATAGCCAGTGAAACCTTATTCAGGGAAGTGAACAAAGCAAGGCCCATATGGAGAAAAAGAGAGAGGATATTCCCTCCTAGAGACAGATAGTAAAGGCACATGTGGGGCATATTTTAGACAGACCCTTTCCCCCCTCCTTTTTTTTATTAAATTTTTTTCCCCCTTCCTCTCTACCCCCCCCCCCCTTTTTTTTCCCCTTTTGGGGGGGGGGGGTAATTTAGAGAAACGCAAGAAATCCAGCCTTTCATTCAT
>JAODAL010016818.1:0-79531 GCA_025379985.1 Phyllomedusa bahiana
TTGTCTGTGAAACAAAAATGGGGGTTTGGGAAAAGGACCCCTTTTTTCCCGGCACTTTTTAAATGTGGGGGTATGCAGGTTTGGGGCTCAGGGCTGGGGCCCCGGGGACAGGTTTGTCAATGTCCGTGAAACTAAAATGGGGGTTAAAAGGAAACCCCTTTTTCCGGCACTTTTTAAATGGGGGGGCCCATGTGGGTTTTGGGGGGCTCATGCTGTCCCCCAGGCGGGTTATAGTCAATGTCCGGGTTCAAAAAAAAAGGTGGTTGAAAGATCCTTTTTGGGGATTTTTTAAATGGGGTCAGACAGGTTTAAATGGTCATTTCTGCTGGTACGGGGGAAATATTTTGGGTTAGTGCCCGTTAAATTTAAAATGGGGGTTTAAAAAGGATTTTTTTTTTTTTTTTCCTTTTTTTTTGGCGGCTTTTTTTTAAATGGGGGGGGCCCATCCCGGGTTTTGGGGTCATGTGGGGCCCAGGACAGGTATGTCAATGTCCAGTTCAACTAAAAGGGTTTGGTTGAAAGACCCCTTTTTTCCCGGCCCATTTTTTAAATGTGGGGGTCATCCCGGGTTTTGGGGGCTCTTTGCTGGGGCCCCGGGAAAACGGGAATGCCCAATGCCCAAGAAAAAACTAAAAGGGGGTTGAAAGACCCCCTTTTTCCCGGAAAATTTTTTAAAATGGGGGGGTTCATGCAGGTTTGGGGCTCAACTGGGGCCCCAGGACAGGTATGGGCAATGCCCAGTCAAACAAAAATGGGGGTTTGAAAGACCCCTTTTTTCCGGCATTTTTTTTTAAATGGGGGGGTTTCATGCGGTTTTTGGGCTCATGCTGGGGGAAAGGGGGTTTATAGTAAATGTCCAGTAAAAACAAAAATGGTGGTTAAAAAGACCCCTTTTTCCGGCATTTTTAAAAATGTGGGTCAGAAGGTTTAAGGGTTTCATTTGGGTACGGGGACAGAAAAGTTAGTGCCCGTTCAATTAAAATGGTGGTTGAAAGACCCCTTTTTCCGGAAATTTTTAAAATTGGGGGTAAAGCGGGTTTTGGGGGCCCTCATGCTGCTTTTCCAGGACAGGGATATTAAAGGGCCAGTTCAAGTAAGATGGGGTTCAAAAATCATACCCCTTCTGGACTTTTTAATTTGGGGGTGATGCGGGATTAAGGGTCAGGTTGTGGTAAAAGACAGGGATAGTAAATGGTCTGTGTTTTTTTCTGTGACTTTTATAACCTAAGTGTGTTGCCAAGATGTGACGTATCCTTTTGACGTTGTGGATTTTATTTCAGCTTCTCCAGCCTTTTTGGGGTAATAATGAAGGGGTTGTTGTTTCCCCCAAGACTTTAAGGTCATCGCGCAAAATCGATGTCCAACGAAAAATTATCGATACGGCCGACATGACTATCGATCGATCTCGATAGCCAAGCAACGCTAACACTATTAAAGACTTCCCCAAGTTTCCCCGGTGCTCACTACTACAACACATCAGACTCTCCTTCACAACTTTCAGAAGTTGTAGGAAAATGAAAAATTTTTCATAATGAACTTTCCTTTTCCCTGCTAACGTTTTTAAAGCTACGGGCAACCCTGCCAACAGATTAACTAAACGCTGAGGTGAGCTTCCAGAATTGCTGACACTGCGGAGGAAAGTATTCCCTTCCTCTATATCACCCCACTTAAGTTTGCATCACCTCTCCAAACGGGATTCTTCCCCACGTCTTTCTCTCCTCTCTCTCTAAACTTTAGAAAAACTATTAAACAGCTTAAAACTTTCCACCATCTCCCAGCACCTCCTCCCCTATCTCTCCTATAGCAATGACCCCCCCCCCAGAAAAGCTTACCCCACGTCCCCCTCGCCCCCCTCTATAATGACGCAGTGCCCACCACCCACCTCTACACCAGCACAGTCCCCATTGGCCATCTCCATACATGCATAATACTAAACCTCTCATCTCTATACCTGAACAATAATCTTCCCCCTTAACCTGCTTCTGCACTGTTACCCATGACAAGATTCCATCTCTGCTGTTCAAATCCAACCTCATTACTTGTAACCTTGACCCACTGTCCTCCTACTTCATCATAGACCTTAGTGTTATTTTCATTCCAGTCCTCGCCCATCTTTTCAACCTATCACTAACCTCTTGTATCTTCCCTCCCTCCTTTAAACATGCTACCATCACACCCCTCCTAAAGAAACCATCTCTTGACCCCTCCTCTCTCTCCAACTATCACCCCATCTCACTGCTTCCATTCGCCTTTAAACTCCTTGAACAGCATGTCCATCTCCAATCATCCTCTCATTTCTCCTTCAACTCTCTTGTTGACCCACTGCAATCGGGTTTCTGATTCCACCACTACCTAAAACAACCCAACCAAGGTCGCCAATAACCTAGTAACCACTAAGGCCCTATGCCGCTACTCTATCCTTCTTCTTTTAGACTTGTCCACTTCCTTCGACACTGTTGACCACTCCCTCCTGCTACAAATCTTCTCCTTGCTCAGCGTCATGGACTTCGCCTTTTCCTGGATCTCCTCTTACCTCACTGATCGAACGCTCAGTGTCTCTCACTCTCTCACCACCTCCTCCTCCTCTGTCCCTCACCTTTGGTCTCTTTCCTCCTTACTTGTAGATTATAAGCCTTCACAGGCAGGGTCCTCTCTCCCTCTGCACCAGTTGCTAGTCATTTATCGTCACCATTGTACTTCTTAAATGTTACAAATATACAGAGCCCTGGAGTTAACCCCTTACCAACCTATGACGTATGAGTACGTCATAGCGCCAGCAAGCGGCTTTGAAATGGGATCCTGGCGCGATAACGTTTCACAGCCGCCGGGTGTTAGCGGCTAATTGCAACTAACACCCAGCAGTTTCAGCCGCGGTGTCTAAATGAATTAAAAACTGTGCTGCGCACCGCTCTTCAACCCGATTCCGACGGGCTAACATGGCAGTGGGGAGCCTTGTGAAGACCTCCGTCACTGCCATGTCCTGGTTTGTCCCACTTCCGGCCGCAGGCAGGAAGTGGGAACACCGCCATTTTGGTACAGTCTAATGCATTGTCTATACAATGCATTATACCGTATTAATGATCGCGTCCCCTAGTGGTCAAGCACCATAGGGGGACTCAATGTTAAATTAAAAAAAAAAAGAAATAAAGTTTTAAAGTACAAATAAAAAAGTATTAAAAGTTCAAATCACCCTACTTTGCCCATTTTACAAATAAAAACATTAAAATAATACACATATTTGGTATTGCCGCGTCCGAAAAAGTCCAATCTATACAAATATAACATAATTTATCCCATACGCTGAACACTGTAGAAGAAAAAAAATTCAAAATGCCAAAATTGCGTTTTATGGTCATTTTATGTCTCATAAAAATTGGAATAAAAGTGATCAAAAAAGTCGCATGCATTCCAAACTGCTAGCGATAAAAAGTACGCTTCAGCCCCTCACTGATGGCCGTAGGTGCTAGTACAAAAAAGTTATTGGTCGCACAAAATGGCGCCATGGCGCAAATTTCAAAGATAGAAAATGTTTGGAAGTTTTTTACAGTACCAAAACATAACGGAAACCCTACTTGTTTGTTATTGCCGGATACATATCAATCTGTAGAATACAGATATCATATTTACTGAAGAATAAACTCTATTAAAAAAAAACTCCAGCAAATATGGCGCACTTAGAATTTTTTTGCCGTTCCCCAGTATATTCTATAGTAATATGAATAACACCATTATAAAGTACACCTTGCCCCACAAAATAAAAGCTCTCATGTGTCTATGTAGGTGGAAAAATAAAAAAAGTTATGGCTTTTGGAAGGCGAGGAGGAGAAAAATGTAGAGCCATATTATTATGACTGTTCCCTCAGGAAGGGGTTAATGGCGCTCTAAAAAAAATAATAATAATAATAACAACAACAACAACAACGTGTAGCTCTTACGTCTAGCAAGGAAAAAAAGAATAAAGCATGATTTTAAAAACATGTGAAAAGAAAGTTAAAATCACGCTTTATTCTTCTTTTCCTTACTATGAGTCAGAGATACATGTAGCTCAAAATACGCCAGGAAGAATGGATGTTTCACCTATAAATATCCAAAAAAAATAAAATAATAATAATAATAATAATAGCAATAAGCTGTTAACCGAATTGCAAATCATTGTTTCGTCAGGTATATTAACCCAGTGAACCCTCCCTAAAATAGGTTTCAGTATAGTATGAAGCCATAGTCTTAAATTAACATATAAAAGACATGCTTTCACATAGAAGGTATAGTAAGATATACATACCCTCAGGATATGAGTCTGTTTTTGAAGTCTCCTTCATGTCACCTCTCTGAAGATCTTTAACTATACAAGGGTTGTGTGCACACAAGGACTTAAACATTTTTGACTTGGAATAATCCCCCCAGTTGTTCACAATGTCGAGGAGCTCGGTTATCTTCTTGCTGACGGAAGGCTGACGATACAATAGATCATACTGCTTTTCTTTTAGAAAACCTTGGTCCCGGAGATCGTCTAGAATTGGATCCACCATGATCACCCTACTGATCAGATCCAAGTGGTGATTTTCAAGGAATCCACCTGTTGGAAAACAGAAGAAATTGTACTAAGGGCTTGTACCGAGCACAAGGTGTAGATGTCTCATCTCCATCCTTGCCAGCAGAAGAAGCAAAGTGAAGATCATCATTGGGAATTTTGTCCTTTCTAAGATCTGATCCTGACTGGGGAGCTTCTCATCTAATCACCTTTATAATCTGGTTTCTGCTCTTCATATTTCTACAGAAAGTCTGGAATGATCTCCTGATAGATAAATGCAAAAGCAAGCATGTTCTACTGACTCTTCTGCATCTCTTCTGACCAATATTACTGCCACATATTGACCATATAGTGGTATATACCAGCGAACACAGGCTCTGCAGACTGTATATTACCTCCATACAGTGACCATATAGTGGTAGACACCGATGTACACAG
Organism: Phyllomedusa bahiana; assembly: GCA_025379985.1. Lineage (NCBI taxonomy): Eukaryota > Metazoa > Chordata > Amphibia > Anura > Hylidae > Phyllomedusa > Phyllomedusa bahiana. The sequence goes on from JAODAL010016818.1 coordinate 4,970, forward strand.
GCTCTGCAGACTGTATATTACCCCCATACAGTGACCATATAGTGGTAGACACCAGTGTACACAGACTCTACAGACTGTATATTACCCCCATACAGCGACCATATAGTGGTAGATACTAGTGTACTCAGACTCTGCAGACTGTATATTTCCACAATACAATGTCCATATAATGGTAGATATCAGTATACACAGGCTCTTCAAATTGTACATTACCACCATACAGTGACATTATAGTGGTATATATCAATATACACAGGAGCTCTGCAGACTGTATATTAACGCCATACAATAACCATATAGTGGTATATATCTAGATACCAGCATATGCAGGCTCTGCAGACTGTATATTACCTCCATACAGTGACCATATAGTGGTAGTTATCAGTGTACACAGGCTCTGCAGACGCTTAAGTAACTACAGTGCAGTTATATCTAGGGATTCATCTTCTGTGACTGGAATTTTTCTCTTTCTTCTCTATCCTGTCAAGACCATCATGACGATTTCTCCCGGCCATGACTCGTCCCTTCAAAATTTACCACACAAACATCTTACAATTCTTTTTTTTCCACCACTTCCCTACCAGTGGCCACCTCTGAACAAACTCCACACGGTGCTATAGGTGGAGAGGTTATGAGGTGATAGGTACAGGTGGGAAGGTTATGAGGTGAAAGGTGGAGTGGACTGATAGGTGGAGGTTAGGGGAATGGGGTAATAAGTGGGGAGGTTATGGGGCGGTTTTGGTGGGGGGTGATAGGTGAGGGTTGTATTTTGTGGATGCATAACACAATGGTGGAAAAGGGCTGGAAGAAATGAGGACAGAGCACAGATTATAATCCCATACAATACATTGCACATAATTAAAAAATACAAAGTCCAAAAACTAGCCTGACAGGGCTGGACAGACCGGTGAGCACCCTGCGCTTATGCATTTCGGGACTAAAAGTTATTTGTTCACAGCTCGTGCTGTTATCAAACATCATAGCATTTCAGTACTTATTATACCAATCCTAGCAGAATAACATTTACACCTTTTTATTAATATTGGGGATTCTGCTCATTCTAAGCTCCTCAAGCTTTCAGTGTTTTTGAATTTCTTCCACTGCTGGTCAGCAGTCCTGAGCTGTGAATAACCGGGTAGGCCGCATACTTTTCTTCAAGCGCTCACTGAGTTTTTGGTCATGACATTCACATGGGAATTGCATGCAAGCAAGTCTTTGGATTTTTTTTCTGCTTTTTAACTTCTCTTGAAAACCTGAGGCTGCACTACTGCTTATGTCTGATGAGCACATGCTCCTTTTTAAATCCTGTCATGTTTAGTGTCAACATAGTACACTTGTGTATATCCAAATCTCCAAACACAACATCTATGCAATGTGCATCCTGCATACAGTTGCTTGGATGGTGGCATCAAAGTGCTATGATTCTAGTCCACACAAGGTCTCGATGACAATACTGCTCCTGAAGTACACTAGCTCACAAAAGTAAGTACACCCCTCACATTTTAGTAAATCTTGTATTATATCTTTTCATGCGACAACACTGAAGATCTGACACTTTGTTAGTCAGTGTACAGCTTGTATAACAGTGTAAATTTGGTGTCCATCAAAATAACTCAACACCAACTTAACAGTCATCAATGTCTACACCGCTGGCAACAAAAGTGAGCACATCCCTAAGTTACAACAAAAGTGAGGACACCCCTAAGTGGCAATGGACAAATTCTGTTCAAAGTGTTAATATTTTGTGTGGCTCCGTTATTTGTCCAGCACTGCCTTAACTCTCCGGGACATGAAGGTCACTAGAGCTTCACAGGTTGCAGCCACTGAAATCTTCTTCCTCTCCTCCATGATGACATCACGGAGCTGGTGGATGGTAGAGACCTTGCGTTCCTCCACCTTCCATTTGACGATGCTCCACAGATGCTCAATAGGGTTTAGGTCTGGGCTTGGTCAGTCCAGCACCTTTACCCTCATTCTCTTTAGCAAGGCAGTGGTGGTCCTGTGAAGTACTGTATATGATGACATGATGTCATTAAAGTTGCTCTTCTGGATTTGCTCCTGTCATTGTATAGTGCAGGTGCCATAACCATCCCCCCCACCATCTGCTGTAGATACCAATAATGTAAGAGCACATTTATTATGCCAGTTGTGCCAAAGTTCGTGTTACATGCTCTACCCCACATTCATCTGTTTTAGACAGTTTCTAGATGCTTCTGCACCTCATCTGTGAAAAAGAGTGTGCCCTTGACATAAGGGTGTGGCTTCATACAAGGGGACTGATTTAGCATGCAACGCCGTGCTGCAAAAAATGCACCAAAATGTTGGTGCAATCCCTGGCCTAAAGTAAGTCAGCTAATTGAAGGTGATAACGTAGACTAAACAGGTCTAACATGCGCCAGATGGATCAGCACTATTATACACGTGGTGCATGTAACTATCAGATAGTATTGACAACTCTGCACCATTGAGTAATTCTGAGGACACATTTCACTACTTATTATTACAAGGTTTAGTGTTTCTTGAATAATTAACTTGTTTGAACTTGAAGTCATTGTGTGTGATAAAGATCCCTCATTTCTGTATACAGCAGAGCATTGTGGGAAGAAATGTACATAAATCACATTGACACTTACTGTATTGTTCTAATATTGGGGAGTCTTCCATCCTCATATTATCAATAACCTTTAGATTGTGATTATATAAATTATAATAAGCCTTCTGCTTGTCGGATTCTTTCCATTTCCTCATGATATCATACAGGTGTCCCATCATGACCTCAAAATCTAGAATCTGCATGAAAGAATCCCGCTCTTCCCTTGTCAGCAGATTCTTATAATACAGATCATCTATAACTGGATGCACATTATTGACAACTTTAATCAGATCCTTTTCATTTTTATCTATGAAGAGATCTCCAGCTGTAGAGACAAGAAATATAACAATCACACAGGGGTCAGGACTAAGAATTAGAAGCCATTGTAGAGCAGATGATGGTCGGGATGTCAGGGGAGAAGGTCGATCAGTCTACATATGATGAACACTATTTAGCCTGTTAGAGAGCAGTGGGAACATCCAACGGTTTAGGTAACTTTACACAGTATATATTAAACGATTATTTGTAAAATATGTGCAGATCACTAGATGGTACTTATTGCAGAAGATAGGTGAAGTACTAGACATATAGTGATGGGGTGGTGCACCGGCATCAATAACAGCAGATGACACTGGTATACCGGGATTTCTTGTGGATGTTACATAGTTATGAAGCAAGACACATGTCACTGAAACACATATTGGACCCTCTTTCTCTGGACACTTGGCGACTCTCTCAACCCCCTTTTGGCTCCGACCCAGTCCAGCTGTGCACAGTGCTGGCACTGGTGCTGACCCTTGTCCCAGTGCTGTGCTCCAAGCTGGAGCGGCCAGAACTATGCGGTCGTAGTACTGCAAATGAACTTATGTTCCTGACTTGGATTATACCGCCTACTATGGAATGCCTTCCATCATAACTGCAAGTAACAAAACTGCTGTTTGTTAAAGTCTTGTATCCATAGGACTTTTTAATAAATTGTCGATACTGTTTTGCTATTCAAAAAGCCTGCCAATTTCTTGCCCTTGTCCCAGCCCATCTGTGCAAGGTGCTGGCACTGGCACTGACCCCTGTTCCAGCCCAGCTGTGCAAGATGCTGGCACCTGGCGACACAGGACACATTCTGTCCACTCTATAGGGTCCCTTGACTCTTCCGGTAGCCCTGCAAACTGCCCAACCTGTAATTCTGGGTTATCTGATTCTCTTTAGGGTCCACTCCACCTGGGTCTCTACTTTCTCTTCTTCTGTCTCAGTGCCTGCTCAATCTAAAGTATAGCAGTGAGCCAGGCTGCTCTCTTCTGCCTCAGCCTGCCCTGTCTATTGGCCCCTGGGAAGACAGGAGTCTCCTTAACTTGGTGCTTTCAACTGGAACTATATACACCAAACATACTTATACTCCTCACTAACTATGGGGTTGACAGGCTGTCTCCAATAACTTAGATGAAAAAAATGTCAGCTCACCACCTCCACTGGAACACAATGCCCGGATCCACCTGGTCAGAGTGCAGCATCCAATAAAATAAAAAACGATCCAGCCTTTCCAATAGAGCTATGAGTAAGGGGAATCTGCTTTGCTGTCCCCGAAACGCGTCAGTTTGAGGGTCATCTACACGGGCTGCTTGTCTATCGCATGTGACTATCCACTATATACATTTTTTTGAAGATTTAATACATTTTTTGTGCTTATAACTGCTATATATTGGAATTGCTGGATCGTTTTTCGTTTCATTGTCTCCAATAACTGTCTACCTGACCTCCAGCTCAGCCCCCCTGATTGACTGCTCGCCTTAACAGTCTAAACTGTCGCTCTCTCTAAACTGTCCCTTCTATACTGTAAGGGACATCTTATAGCACTCTAGACATTTCCCCATACAATACAGTATGATATAATATATACAATTGCCCTCCTTTGGGGGGGGCGTGGCCTAGCGTGTAATGGCGACGGTTGCCTGATTCCTGAGCTCCGTCGGAGTTTGTCCTAAGCGGCACACCTAAACCTGACATCTCCAGCTTTTATCTACACTGGCCGGACGCTGAAGACCACAGGAGTTAGAGGTGACTGTACCTGACCGGCAAGTTCCTGCACGAAGCGAAGGATCCAGCGGAGAAGACGCGCGACGGTGAGTGGCCGGAGTTCGTGCCATTACAGCACGGCGGCGGGATGTGAAGGCTCCCCGGAGGTACGACATTGGGGAAACGTAAGTCTCCCGCCCGCCGACATTTCCATCCCTATTGCGGCCTAACCTGCAAGGCATTATACTCAGCGCAAGGGGCTAAAAGGTTATTGGAGTGGTCACATTAGTTTCTGCAGAGACGAGGAGTGCCCTGAGAGCGCACTCGACTAGGATTACCTCCTACGCCATCCTAAACTCCTTACCCCAGCCGTCATCTTCAGCTGCTGCATATTGGAGCCCACAGCTTCTCCTATAGCTGCTGTCCACCTGATCTACTGCCTTTGTTACAGGCTGATTATACTCTAGCCACCCAGGGCTTATCACAGTTCTCAGCCCCTGCAGCCCCTCTGTTCCCTGGTGGGAGTTTAGTGTTCATGCCCATCTGTTACAAAGGCTTTGCTCCTTCTTCTGCTTCATCAAAGACTCTGTCACTGGGACTCTTTTTTCATAGCAAAATCTTTTAGCTGCCTCATTAGAAGGACTGCTTTTTTTCCTAATATAAGCTCCCCAGGGATACTACTTACAGTACTCTACACCTGGATGCCTCCTCCTATCTCACTTGGAGCCCACTTTTACTGACGTCATTTTTTTTCAGTACTTCTACTTACATATAAAAGCATTCCGTCCTCTACGCCTTCCACAAGGTGCAGCTCCTTTAACATTACTGGGAATATTAAAAGACATATTTCCTTACTACATAAATTCTTGCACCTCTTTCCAAACTGCCAACGCTGTATCTCAAGCCTCAGCCTTTCTGCTAATCCTAAGTCCTAGCTGGTCCCTCTTAACCATAGAATCAATCTAAGCACCACCTGACCCAAACTGCTGGTGCTTTTCCCTTCTGGATCTTGTGGAATACCTCCCTTGGTCTCCTAATGCATTAAAAAAAAAAAAGAAAAAAAAAAAAAATATATATATATATATATATATATATATATATATATATATAAAATAAGATATACCTACTTCTGTAAGTTCTTCAGCCCATGTCTTCTCTCATTAAAAAAAAAAGGATGAGAAGTGCTGCCAAGAGAACCCCCAAAAACAAACCTGCAAAGCTCACAGAGTTTTTTCAAGCTTCTTCACCAGCTCTACTAAACCTAGAGTCCTCTAACCCTTTCTCTCAATTGTCCGCCTCTCCATCACACTCGGAATCCTTAGATATGGACCCGCAGGAGGAGACCACTCAAACCTCATTAATGGAGAAAACCATGATGAAACTCTTTTCCTCTTTCCGGGAGAGTTTACAGAACGACTTTAAACAAATGATTACTGAATTCAAAGCGCATATCCAAACGCTGGTCTCCAGAGTAGACCACGTTGAGAAAAAGATGGCTGAGCTCACGACATCCCACAACTTGCTGATCGATGCAAATGCCGATTTAGAAGAAGAAGTTCAGAAACTGTCTAATAAGCTATTAGACCTAGAGGATAGATCAAGACGGAATAATATCCGTATCCGAGGGGTCCCAGAATCAGTCAGCAACGATGCTCTCGTCCCTTTCCTGACTGACCTTTTAGCTATAGTACTTCCAGAAGCCTCCCAAACCGACCTGGAAATTGATCGCATTCACCGTTTACCGAAACCCAAACACCTGCCTCCATCTACCCCGCGAGATGTAATTGCGAGGATCCACTTCTTCAGAACCAAAGACAATTTCCTAAAGGCGCTCAGAGGCAAAGCGACTCTCCCCGAGAGATTTGCTAACATTGCAATCTTTCCTGACCTGTCGGCAGGAACAATGCTGAAAAGGAAAGAGTTCTCATCTTATACCAAAATACTACGCGAGCAAAATATAAGCTACCATTGGGGCTTCCCGGTCAAGCTGATAGTCATTAAAGATAACACCACGACCATATGCTCCTCGCCGTCCATGGTCAAGGACCTGCTGCAGTCCTGGGGCCTATTATCATCGACCACCTCTACTCCCCTGTAGAAACAAAGAATGAGACCTGAAGCTATAACTCCTTTGTGGTCTGAAAAACATAACAGGTCAAGACACCGCGCCAATGACTGACCAAACCGTTTGTCTTCTCACATTTTGATCTCCGACGATCCTGTTCTCAGGTTGCCGTCAGCCGAATCTGCTGTTTTTTTTTCCACCACTTTTTTCTTTTTTGTGTGTGCTTTTACACAGTGTTAGGCATTGACTTGCCCCCACTTGATTCCCGTTAGAGGAATCCCCAGCTCATGGAAATTCTCCATGCCAGATCTGTTATCCTGTTTCTAGTTCTCGTAGAAATACATGTTGTTGTTATAGTTCATATCGGCCATGATACGTTTAACTCGATTCTATTTGCAGGCTATTCTGAATTTTCTCTTATCAGCAACATATCTGTAATAATCTTGTTGTATATCTTACCATGGGAGTGAAATTTATGTCTGTTAACGCTAACGGTCTAAACTCCCCGTTCAAGAGGTCGTTATTTTGGAGGGAGGTCTTGGCGTCTCGTGCGGACGTGGTTTGTGTACAAGAAACACATTTGTGTAAGAGAGATACCTTCCGTCTACAGCATAAAAAGTACTCTCGTGCATACCATTCCGCAAGGGACGTCAAGAAAGCCGGCCTGTCAATCTTTATCAAAAACTCTGTATCATTTTCGCTCACCCATTCCATTGTTGATCCTAATGGCCGTTTCATAATTTTGAATTGCATGTTAAACTCAGCAGCCTGTACCTTGGTTGGCGTTTATGCGCCCAATCACCATCAGCTCTCATTTCTCACCAAAGTACTCGCAAAGGCCAAAAAGGAAGTGAGGGGTAACCTAGTAATTTGCGGTGACTTTAATGTAGTAATTGACAAAAGCAAAGATAGATCGAATATCTGTCCTAGATCGTCCCCTGAGCTCCATCGGCTAATCCTGGAGGAGAACCTCCACGACCCATGGAGGTATGCTCACCCGACAGAAAAAGATTTTACTTTTTACTCCGCAGCAAGAGACTCCCATTCTAGAATAGATTATTTTTTACTCAATAGAGCTGCTTTAATGTTAGTTTCGTGCTCTAAGATAGGGTTTCGATCCTGGTCAGACCACGCCCCGATATACTTAACTCTTCAGATTGGTCGTGCTCCCGTCTTTCACTCTCCGTGGAGGCTAAATAACTTTTTATTGAAGTCAGGCAAGATAGTGAAAGTAGCTACAGAAGCACTCACTGACTATTTTGAACTAAACTCCCCTTCGGCTCCCTCAGAGGAGATTTTATGGTGCGCGCATAAGGCTTACATGAGAGGGATTTTTATGAAAATAGCCTCCAGAGAAAAACGATCTAGAGAAAAGCTCCTCCACAATTTACTAGAAGAAATAAAACTACTGGAATCACAGCTTAAAACGAACAGTCAGCAATCCCTCTTAGACAAGTTGTCCTTACTCAAAACTAAGTTAAACCATATTCATTTACAACAATACGAATCCCACCTCAATAGACTCCGTTGGAATTTTTATATTCAGGGAGACAGACCTGGTAAGATACTGGCTCATAGAGTTAAGGCCGTACAGGCCAGGACCCGAATCCCATACCTAGCCTCGGATTCTCAGGGACACATTTCTGACCCCCAGCGTATTTCGAATGCCTTTGCGGCTTATTATAGCAAATTATACAATATTAAACCTGAAGGAGAAACTCCACATACCTTAGAAGAGGAGATTGACAAATTTTTAAGTGAGGTTTCCCTTCCTTCACTCTCTCAGGAGCAGCTGAACACATTGAACAAACCTATATCCCCTCAGGAGGTTGAGAAAACTATTTCTCAGCTAAAATGCAACAAATCTCCCGGGCCTGATGGCCTTACTAACGAATATTTCAAACTATGGACCAATATTTTGTCCCCCCATTTATCTAGACTCTTCAATGCCATTATTGGGAAAGGCTCCCCCCCGGATGAAATGCTCTGTGCTCATATCTCCACTATCCATAAGCCAGGCAAACCAGAGGACCAAGTGGTCAATTATAGACCAATCTCTTTATTAAACTCGGATATTAAAATTTTTTCGAAAATTTTAGCTAATAGAATCAATGAAATACTGCCCAACTTAGTAAACTGTGACCAGGTAGGATTTGTAAAGGGAAGACAGACAAGAGATGGAATAAGGAGGGTCCTGAATGTAATGCAAATAGCGCAATCCCAAAAACTCCCTTTTGCCTTCCTCTCATTAGACGGTGAGAAGGCATTCGATAGAATTAATTGGTCCTATATGAAGAAGGTACTGAAAAAATTTGGCTTTCATGGCCTAATTCTTTAAGTGTGTACATCTTTATATACCTTTCCTTCGGCTAGGGTTTATGTGTCAGGTTTTCTTTCAGACAAGTTTAGTATTACAAATGGAACCAGACAAGGCTGCCCACTATCCCCTCTGATATACGACCTGTGTGCAGAACCCCTAGCCGAACATATTCGAAGTTCCTCGAGCATTGCCGGTATAGATATTAATAATAAGATACATAAAGTCAGCCTTTATGCTGATGACATCCTGATTATGTGTCAAAAACCTGAAACATCTGTCCCGGCCTTGCTCGACTTGCTGGAGCGATTTGCATCGGTGTCTTATTATAAATTGAACATTTCTAAATCGACCCTTCTCCCGGTAAATTGTCCCCCCACTCTCAAATCCAAACTGTCTCAGATAGGTCTCGCTTGGTCGGACTCTTTCATTTCGTATCTTGGGGTCAAGCTGTTTCCTGATGTTGGTGCTACCATTGGTACAAATCTTCAAGATCTCTCCAACACCCTAACAGGAGAAATTAATAGGCTTAATAAATTCCAACTGTCTTGGTTGGCTCGTATTAACTTAACAAAAATGGTTTTGCTGCCAAAATTTTTATACATCTCGAGATCACTACCCTTTCTTTTTCCCAAAGAACAATTAACCCAACTTCAAAATCTACTTCTTCGATTTATATGGAGGCTAAAGCGTCCTAGGCTTGGAAACAACATCTATGCAGAAGAACTAAGCAAGGAGGCCTCTCTGTACCTAACCTTGTTCAATATAATATAGCCTCAGTATTAGAACCACTATCTCTTTATTGGCACAACCAGGACTCCCAACATTGGCTGTCCCTTGAAAACTCCTTTATTCCTAGAGGCTCCTTTAGAGATTATATGATTGCGATGTTATTTGGTTGGAAACCCCCAGAGATAATGTTACCAACCCTATCCCATGCGATCAAAGCTTGGAACAAGTATATTGTGCAGACAGGCAAGGTCTCAGTAACAAGATCTAAATGCCCTCTCTCGATTCTCCACTGCCTTGCCCCAGAAGTTCCCATTCATCTTTGGACATCAATAGGGATCAGATCCTTTGATGATCTTTTTGACCGGCACCACTTCAGTACATTTGAAGAGCTTCGCTCACGCTTCCCGATCCCTCGTAACCAGTTTTTCTTATTTTTGCAAGTCAGACATGTAATCCAATCACTGAAGTGGCCATCTGTTTCCACTTCGCCCTCCTCATTTCACACATTGCTGTGGAATTGTCCAGGACCTAAGGTCCTCTCGGCGGCATATCAAACTCTGTTTGAAGACCTATCTATTAAACCAGACTATATTGTCCGATGGGAAAAGACCCTCGGCCAACACTTCGCAATAGACCTTTGGTCACAAGCTGCTAATATTACAGTTAAATACTCCAATTGCGCTAACCACTTAGAGCTCTCTAGAAAGATTCTCTTACGGTGGTATCTCACTCCCACACAACTTTCTCATATGACCCCTGAACAGTCTCATTTGTGCTGGAGGAATTGTGGAGGTATTGGCTCTCTCCTTCACATGTGGTGGGACTGTCCGGTAGTTGCTTCTCTGTGGCTTAAAGTAGAGAAAATGTTGCAAAAACTTTTTCAACAAAATTTGGTACTCTCTCCTGAGCTAGCTCTATTGGACCTGAAATACCATGCAGTTCCCTTCCCATTCCATACTGTTCTTCTACACGTTCTGATTGCCTCTCGTCTTGTCATTGCGGCCAACTGGAAATCCACCCGACCACCGTCCATTGTAGAGGTCGTTAATAGAGTGAACAATCAGTACCATTGTGAGACGAGCCTAATTGTTCCCCCCCATAGAGTAGCCAAAATTAAAGAGAGCTGGAGCCCTTGGACTGGTTCTGTGCATTTTCACTAGTTAAAGGATTGGTAAGCTCCTTAGTGGAGGATTAGCTCAGAGTACTATCACATTATCTCTGCTTCTCTCATAGAATGACTCCTGCTTATATTAGTACTGTTATCTGACCTCTTAGATAATATAACTCGACTGTTATTGTTATTGCCACAATTTGCTGCCGCTTCCAGCCTATTGCCTGTAAATTACACTATGTTCGGTTATAGAAATACTCTTCGATTCATGACCTGTTTTCTGTTTGAGGTTATACCTCGCTTTATGTTTTCCACCTGTTCAATGCTATTCAATTTGTATTGTTTAGTGCTTTGCCTTTTTATATGTCAATAAACTTTTATTTGCTGAAAAAAAAAAAACAATTGCCCTCCTTTACATATTCTAACCACATTGATTAGCTGTTAGCATGTCGGGAAAGGTAAATAAATACCAAATACTTTGCTGTTCTGATTTTGCTTCATTTCAGAACTGGAACAGGTCTTATTTACTGCTTGTGTACACAAGCTTCCCTGGGCTGTCGACCACCTCACAGTGACCAGGATGGTGATGTCATTCCTCGCTGTGTTTTATCAACAGCACAAGGGCTTGTTTATCTATGTTACTTAAACCCTTAGAGCTCTGGAGCCTTCTAACCTGCTGTTATTGCCCCTCCATCAACACAGTCCTTCTAACAGGCTGAGCTAGGAATAGCAGAGTTGATATGCCAAATACTGTTATAGAGCCGCCCACAGGCTTTATAGGAAGTGACAGCTTGGAGCTATAGAACTGCTCACAGTCTGAGCAAGAAGTGTGATTCTGAAGCTGTACAACCATCCACAGCCTGAAGAGGAAGTGTGAGCCTGAAGCTGTAGAACCAGCTACAGCCTGGGCAGAAACTAGGAGTCTGAAGATGAAGAACCACACACAGCCTGAACAGGAAGTGTGAGCCTGAAGCTGAAGAACTGCCCACAGCCTGGACAGGAAGTGGAAACCTAACAATGTAGACGTGCCCACAGCCTGAACAGGAAGTTTGAGCCTGAAGCTGTAGAATCTCCAACAGCCTGAACAGAAAGTGTGAGCCTGAAGCTGTTGATCCACCCACAGCCTGAACAGGAAGTGTGATCCTGAAGCTGTAAAATCTCCCACCGTCTGAACAGAAAGTGGGAGCCTGAAGCTGTTGAACCACCCACAGCCTGGACAGGAAGTGTGAGCCTGAAGTTGTCTGTAAAGAGCAGGTTCTGTAAAACAGTCCGTTGTAAACATTCCTTTAACAGCCAGTTTAGACCTTACTGACAGAGCCCCATTTTTGAAATATGACATGTGTCACCATAACTGGAAATAACTTTTTGATACTTTTACCTATCCATGTGATTGAGAGAATGTTTTCTTGTGACACAATGGGGCACATTTATCAAGGCAGTTGCACCAGAATTCTGGCACAATTTGCGTAAAAAATAATGGCGTACATGCTTTATACCACATTTACTATGTGATTTAGACAGTTTCAGCCACTTCATTTCCTCATCCGACAAAAGGGTGTGGCCTCAGTAAATGGGACGTGGCTTAATGTGCGCCAAAAAATGCACCACAATTTTGCCTCAGGTTTTGTCATAAAAGTAAGCCAACTTAATGGTGGTACAAATTTAGCCTAGAAAGTTCTAACCTGCACCCCACTTAATAACACTATGATGAATGTGGCGCATGGTTAGGCTGTCTACTCTAACTTAAAATGGTCTTACAGTTAGACACCATTGATAAATGTGCCTCAATGTGCCTTAAATTAGTAATACATTTTGATGCACACAATTTTTGTTTATATGTCAAAAATATTAAGATTTTATATATATATATATATATATATATATACTCTTGCCACAGATCTGTAATTTTTTTTTTCTTTCTTTTTAATCGATACAAAAGATATGCCAAAAATATGCATATATCGCACAATAGAAACTTTAAAAAGTATATAGATAGGTAACCGTTACAGGGTAAGATACAAAGTCCAACCTTTCAGTCCATGCAGACTTATTCACAAGCTGAGACCTGTTGTTCCTCTGAGCGTGTAGCCTCCATCACCTCCGTGCTCGTTTGCACCTGCTACGTTTCGGGGTCCGCCCCCTTTGTCAAGCATTCTGGGATGTTGAAAAGGTTCTACTTATATACTAAACAGACCATTAAAAACAACAACGTATTTAAAAACATCGGTATTAGTGGGTACGTGATTTTAACTTCACTTTTTATATGTTTAATTCATTATCTTTATTACACTTTTTTTTATATTGTTTAACCCTACTATACCGTGCCTACAAGTAGGGAGGTGGGGGAGAGCTAAAGATACACGCTCCACCTACACTCTTCATTAAGACCACAAGGCGCTAAGGTCTGTAACTGGTTAATCCAGTAGACTTCTCTCCTTAATAATTGTGTTGTTATATTTTCACTTGTACTACTCTGAATTTCCTCTATGATACACCATTTTAGGTCGCATACATTATGTCTGCATTCATAAAAATGTCGTGCAACCGTGGACTCTCCAAATTTTTTCACTTGAGTTTTTTTATCCCTATTCTCCATTGCGCTTTTTTCTTCTACTTTCGCCATTTTATTTTTATACAGCCTGATCTGGGACCTATGTTCATTAAGCCTTATCTTAATTTTCCTCATCGTTTGCCCTACATAAGATTTTCCACACGGGCATTTCAACATGTATATCACTTTTTCAGTATTGCATGTGTAGAAACCCCTCAACTGGATTTCGTGCCCCTTTGTTGGATGATTTATGGAACTACCTTTTATGATGCTGCTACAGTTTTGACACGATAAACAAGGGACTGTCCCTCGTTTTTGTGTATCTAAAAATTGTTGTTTATTCACGTACGGCATTTTTTGTATGTCGGATTGAATGATATAATTACCCACTGTTTTGCCTTTGCGATAAATGAATCTGGCTTTTTCTGCAAATAGCTTGCTGTATACTGGGTCACTCTGTAGTATTCTCCAATTTTTTAAAATACTGTTCTTAATCAGATTTGCATGTTCATCATACTTAGAAATGAAATCCAATTTGGATTCCACTTTTTTCTGTGTTTTTTTCTGTCGTGTGATTTCTCTTGGGATTTTACCTATTTCTTCTCCTGTTCTACGCACTAATTCTTCATCATATCCATGGGTGATTAATTTCTCTATTATTTTTACTTTTTGTTCATTATATGATGTGTCAGATGTACAAATCCTTCTAGCATGAAGGAATTGTCCCTTAGGGATTCCTTTGAATGTGCTTGGGGCATATTAACTATCTTTCCTCAATAAGTTGTTTCTGTCTGTTAATTTTGAGTACAGTGTGGTATTTAATTTATTCCCCTCCTTTGTAATAGATACATCTAAATAATTCATTGTAGTAGGATGTTTTGTCACCGTGAATTCCAAAAGTGGATGTTATTGTTGATTATGTATCAAATTTTTCCCAATCTACTTCTTTCAGTCCATAGCATAAACACGTGCCCACAAATCTGACCCATAGCAGAATGTTCTGCTGTGTGCTCCAGGGGCGACGGTTCACACTTATTTGATATATATATTTAGCAAAACTTGGGGCTCCCGGATCCCCTTTGAACCCCTTTTTTGTGGAACACTCTGTCCCAAAACGGAAAATATTTTTAGTTAAAATAATCCCCAACAAGGTGACAAAAAATTATTTCTGCATTTGTAATTTGGGATCTTATAAGTTTTTCTTTCACTGCCTCATACCATCATTTGTAGGTATGTTTGTGTACGGGCTTTTTACATATAAGTGCACAACATCGTGACCTTACTTACGTCCACAGATTCAATGCGATCTAAAAAATCGTTTGTGTCTTTCAGGCAATGGGGAAGGCAGGTGCAAACGAGCACGGAGGTGATGGAGGCTACACGCTCAGAGGAACAACAGGTCTCAGCTTGTGAATAAGTTGCAGGGGACTAAAAGGGTTTGGACTTTGTATCTTCCCCCTTAGGGTTCCCTATCTATATATTTTTAAAGTTTTATTGTGGATATATGCTATTTCTGGATTTTTTTTTATTGATTAAAAAGAAAGAAAAAAAAAAAAATTACGATCGTGGAAGAAAATATATATAAAAAATTTTGCACCTTGGGATGGGGAACCTATAACTCACCCAAATTTTGGTAACGGGGGAAGAATTATAACTGGTGAGACTAGGGTTACGAAGTATAGATTTTGAAATTCCCCAAAACCTCACCTAAAGCAAAATTCGTTTGACAAAATTTCTAAAATTTACGAGAAACAAAGCTACACCTACAACTTAAACTGAGAAAAAGGGGACAAAAATTTGAAAATAAAAGAAAAGGCCCGGCTTGCGTTGGAGAACAGTGACAATCAGAAAACAGATGATTAGGGAAAAAAATTTGGGGAAACGCAAAAAGAAAAAAAAATTTTAATTTAACATACATGCTTCTACCCCCTTAGTATCTAAAAGGTACAGCGCATCCGGGGGACTTCAAAAACCCTTGGCTCCTATATTTTTAAAAAGAGAACAAGGATATCCCGAAAAAGGGTATGCTTGAGCAACAGGTCCCCCCTGGATCTAATTTCCTCACCGTGAAACACTGCAAAAAGCTATTAACCTTTTAAGGCGGAGATTGAAAAATTCAAAAAAGGGAGTTCCATGATATCGCTGGAGCTGTTCACACGAAGCAAGCAAATTAAAAAAAGCCCATGCGACTTGAGAGAAAAAATGATGGAAAAAAAATAAAAAAATTCGAAGAATAAAAAAGATTATTTATTGAAAGAGTATACACATGGGCCTCTAAAAGATCGAAATATGGGATGGAAGAAATATAATAAAACGATACAAATCCATAGAATCGGATACTAGTGAGAACTCCAACGCAACACAAACCGGCGATAAAGAAAGTGAAAAACAAACAGAAAAAATATCTTTTTTTAGACAACAAGGAAAAAAAAAGGAATCCTGGGGCGCAAATCCCCTGGACCAAATTTGAAGGACCAGCAAATTGCGCCCAAGGAAGAACACAAAAAAAAAAAGCCTAAAGATTTGTATAAACATTTGTCTAAAGTTATAAGGGGCATACAAAGGGGCAATCAAAAAAAGGATGAACTTTGTTCCCCCAAATCGGATGTCGAAATTGATTTGAATTTGGGTTTTAAGATTTTGTCGTAAAATGAGATTGAAAATGCAATTTGGTAAAACACAAAATAAAGTAGAGAGCATGATACCAGTAAAAAAAAATTAAAAAAAGTAAATTGATCCTGAATCTCCCGTGCATCACTGGAGACCTTTCAGAATGTGGAAAAAGAGGATTAGAGAAAAGGGAAAAAGGGGACAAAGCTGGGAAAAATAACATGACAAGAGAGGAGATTAAGCGTTAAAAAAATTAAAGAAGATACAATTTGTAGTGAAGAAAGTGACAAAAGGGGGGACAAAGTCCCGTGGACAAAAATTATATCTCATGAGGCTCAAACACAACTTGAAACCCCGATGTATATTTATATTAGATAAGATCCCCCTGAACATTTAAAAAAGAAATGACGCAATTATCATGAAGCGGGAAAAAAGGGGAAACATTAAAAAAAAGATGTAAAATGTTTAAACAAGAACATCCAAAGACACCATAAAGTATTTAGTACCAAAAATACACAAAAAAATAGAACGGCCCCCTGGTGACCTATCGCTCAGGGGTTGGGGTCTTTGTTTCATCCCCCTAGCAACTTTGTAATAGCTACTGCGAAAATAGTAAAAACGCCTTCCATTGCCTGAAAGACACAAACGATTTTTTAGATCGCATGAAACTGTGGGCGTAAGTAAGGGGCACGTGTTTTATTATGATGTAAAAAAAACCTTTCACAAAAATACCTACAAATGTGGGTTTGAGGCAGTGAGAGAAAAACTTTGTGAAGATCCAAATTGACAAAAGCGAAATAAATTTTTTGATCACCTTGATGTAGATTATTTTTACAAAAATTTTTTCCCTTTTGGGCGATGTGTTCCCACAAAGACAAGGGGTTCAATGGGGAGTCCGGGGAGCCCCCAATTTTGCTAAATATATATAAAAAAAAAATAGAGTGTGAACACTCGCCCTGGAGCACACGTCGAACATTCTGCTATGGCTAGATTTGTGGGCGACTGTTTATGCTTGGACTGGAACAGAAGTAGAATTGGAACAATTTGATACTATAAAACAATTACATCCCTTTGGAATTTCCGGGGGGCAAAACTCCTACTGCAATGAATTATTTTTATGTATCTATTACAAAGGGGGGGAAAAAAATTAAATACCCCACTGACTCAAAAATTTAAAAGAAGAAACAAATTATTGAGGAAGGATAGTTAATATGCCCGGAGCACATTCAAAGGAATCAAAAATGAAAAAAAGTAAAAAAATAGAGAAATTAATCACCCCGTGGATAGATGAAGAATTATTTGTAGAACAGGAGAAGAAATAGGTAAAATCCCAAAAGAAAAACACGAAAGAAAAAAAAAACAGAAAAAAATGGAAATTTTTAAAAAGGATTTCATTTTTAAGTATGAGAACATCAAATCTGATTAAAAATTGTATTTTAAAAAAAATTGGGGAGAATATACAGGTGACCCAGTATACAGAAAGCTATTTTCAGAAAAAGCCCGATTTTTATCGCAAGGGAAAACAGTGGGGAATTATATCATTTAATCCGACATACAAAAAATGCCGTACGTGAATAAACAACAATTTTTAGATACACAAAAATGAGGGACATTCCCTTGTTTATCATGTCAAAACTGTAGCAGCATCATAAAAGGTAGTTAATATTCGATATCTATCCGCATATACATATTTAGCAACAAAACGCTCATAGGTCCCACATTGGAATCTTCCCTTTGGATCCCATATATTTCAGCATTTCACAATGAATTCGTGGACCCGTATTTCTTGAAATATCACTTTTCTTTATTGTAAACAATAGCTTTCTAAAACGTTTCAGTTAAAAGCATTGCTTTGTAGTACATCATGGCAGACTAGTAGCATATGTTGCACAAAAAAAATAGGTAAATACCTTCCATAGAGCTTAGAAGCCGATCATTAGATGAGGAGCAGCATGGAAAAACCGGCCGGGTGAACGCCGCAAGATGCAGCGTTTCAAGGGATCAACGCCCTCTTTCTCAAGCAGGCTGCTCCTCATCTAATGATCGCTTCTAAGCTCTATGGAAGGTATTTACCTATTTGTTTGTGCAACATACGCTACTAGTCTGCCATGACTGTACTATATGCAATGCTTTAAATGAAACGTTTTAGAAAGCTATTGTTTACAATAAAGAAAAGTGATATTTCAAGAAATACGGGTCCACGAATTCATTGTGAAATCATAAAAGGTAGTTCCATAAATCATCCAACAAAGGGGCACGAAATCCAGTTGAGGGGTTTCTACACATGCAATACGAAAAAGTGATATAAAAGTTGAAATGCCCGTTGGAAAATCTTATGTAGGGCAAACGATGAGGAAAATTAAGATAAGGCTTAATGAACATAGGTCCCAGATCAGGCTGTATAAAAATAAAATGCGAAAGTAGAAAAAAAAGCGAAAAGGAGAATGGGGATAAAAAAACTCAAGTGAAAAAATTTGGAGAGTCCACGGTTGCACAACATTTTTTAATGCAGACATAATGTATGCGACCTAAAATGGTGTATCTAGAGGAAATTTAAGTAGTACAAGTGAAATATAACAACACAATTATTAAGGAGAGAAGTCTACTGGATTAACCAGTTTCAGACCTTAGCGCCTTGTGGTCTTAATGAAGAGTGTAGGTGGAGCGTGTATCTTTAGCCCCCCCACCCCCCCTTTTTTTTTTTTTTTTTTTTTTTTTTTTTTTTATTTTTTTTTTTTTTTTTTTTTTGTTTTTGTTTTTTTTTTTTTTTTTTTTTTTTTTTACTTTAGTACGATACGGGGACTTAGGACAAATTTAAAAATAAAAAAATTTTAAAATTTTTTTAAACAGTTAATAAAGAAATGATTAACAATAAAAGTGAAGTAAAACACTTCCAAATAATAGAGTTTTAAAAACGTTGTGTTTAATGGTCTGTTTAGTTATAAGTAGAAATTTTCAACATCCAGAAATGCTTGACAGGGCGACCTTGAAACGTCAGGTGAAACGGCCGAGTGTAGGGGTACCCTCAGAGGAACTTTTAAATTTTTAGCTTTGAATAAGTTGCATGACGAAGGTTGGCATTGTATCTTACCTGGGAAGGTTAATAAAACTATATATTTTTTAAAGTTTCTATTGTCATTATGCATTTTTTGGCTATCTTTTGTATCGATTTAAAAGAAAAAAAAAAAATTCCAGATCCTTTTAAGAGTATATATTAAATAAAGTTTGCACACATTGGATTGGGGAATCCTATAACTCGGCACTTTATGGTAACTGGGAAGAATTATAACGATTTAGACTACGGTTATGAGATATAGAAAAATATTAGAATCATGAAAAGTTGAAAATTTGGCTTTTTAATTTCAAAAATTTCTGAAGTAGGGGGGGGGGGGATAGTTTTCCACGAATTAGTTTATAACTAGTGTTATAGTTGCTGGGTCGCGGGTGCAACCGTACCGGTGTCGCAGGTGGAGCCTCGATCCGCATGTGGGGCCTTAGGCACACCTGCAGCTCTCATGCCATGACCTGTTACTCACCTCTCCCCACTACTTGCGCTGTCTCTGCTGGTCGGCATGTGCATACCTGCTCCTTAGAGCATGCATGCTCACCAGTGATTGGGTATCACCAGGCACTGACACTATTTAACCCTGGCTCTTTCCCTGTTCCCTGCCAGATCAATAGTGCCCTTGTGCCTAGAGAAAAAGTGTTCTGTGAGTTGTTTCCTGATATTCCGTGTACTGTACTTGTTGCCTCAACCACGAACATTTGTTGCCTGTCCTAACCTTCCTACCTGTCCCTGACTACAAGCTTGCTTTACAATGTTGTACCGCGCTACACCTCAGCTGTCACTGCAGGCAAGTTGCACCAGGGCTAGTGACCTGGGGGTGGCCTGCTGCAACAAGACCGTCCCTCCTTGCGGCAGGCTCTGGTGAAAACCCCTTAGAGTCCGCTCCCTGGTCCAGGCTGCCTTGGTCCAGGGAGTCCATTTCCAGAGGTCATTACAACTAGCATCCACCATATGTCTACTGTACTGTAGTTTGGTGTCATTTTTTAAATGTCTTTTTATTTTTAAAAACAAAAGGAGGCTTAGAAATGTAATAGTAATTTTTCACATTTTCAAGAAAATTTGCAATAGAAATTTTTTTAGGGACCAGTCCAGTTCTGACCTGCTTTTGAGGGGCCTATATGTTAGATATACCCATAAATTTCTCCAACTAAGAAACGGCATCCCTTAAACTATTCAAAACAGCATTTAGGAAGTTAATTGATCCCCTGGGTGTTTCATAGAAATTGGAGTGGAGGTGAAATTTTACAATTTCACCTTTTTTAGATTTTCAAATTTTATCCATTAACAATGTGACCAGAGAAATGCAACAACATCGATTCCCCATATTCTGCTGTTTTTAGAGATATCCCATATGTGACCCTAGTGCGCTATTTGTCTCAACCAAAAAGCCTCAAAATAGGAAAATCCTTTTCCCGGAAACTCTGGGGTCTCATTTTCATTACGATTTAGGCGGCATTTCAGGTTTGTGACACCCTAAAGTGCTAAAACTTAATAAACAGCCCTAAAACGACCTTACTTGGGAAACTACACCCCTTATGGAATATATCCATGGATATATTTAGTTTTATTGGTACCATTGTGGGTTCATTTTGAGGCTTTGAAATTTTTTTAAAAGGGTTTTTTGGGGAGGGGGGATGAAAAAAATACAAAATTGGGTTTGGGTTTTTTTTGATTTTTTTTTTAACAGCATTCACCGTGGGGTGAAAATGAAAATTTGAGCTTTACCAGAAAGTTTTAGGGATTAAAAAGCCCCCCAAAATTTGTAAATTCTCTATGTTTTACATATTTTGCATAAAACCACTTTTATTTCAAAAAGCAAAACACGTTTTTGCATTGAAAATTCGTCTCAAAAACCAAAATTTTTTTGGGCCACCCCCCCCCCCGGTAGGGTTTTTGATTTGGTTTGACGGGCTTTTTAAAAGGTTTTAAAAAACCAGTTGAAATGAACATTTCTTTGTGGGGGGGGATGCCTAAATTTTTGAAATCAAAGACAGGAGCCATCCCCATTACCGTGCAAAAAAACGACAAAATACCGGTTGGATAATCCAACTGGTATTTTGTCATTGCTGCGTGACCGCACTCATTTATTTTTCTGTCTATGGAGCTGTGTAGTGGTTTATTTTTTGCGGGAAGAGTTGATGTTTAATTGGTATCACATTTGGGGTGACAAGACTTTTTAATCACTTTAAAATACGTTTTTTGTGAAAGGCAGGGTGAAGAAAATACTGCAATCCTAGTAGTGTTTTTTTTATTTTAACGGGCATCACTTTCAATAAAGTCACTTGTATATTTGGCCAAAAATAATAATGGCCCATACCAAATTTGGGTTTAAATTTTTAAATTTATGTTGTAGCACCTTAAAAAAGTGTTTTTATTGTGTGTGTGTACATGGGTTGCCTTTCCCCGAACAGTCACAGTGTTGGGTGGGAGGCTGTTCCCACGTTCCAGGATAGGCTTTTGGTAGGTCCCTAAAGGCCTATTAAAACCCCTGGTACTCCCTTTTGATTTGGGGGTTGGCTTGTACCTGACGGGGGATCAGCAGGGAAACCCGAGGAAAAGGTTCTTACCCCCAAGAAGCTTGGGGGAAAACCCAAATATGGTACGGGAAAGGGGATATAGTTAGTTATGGGGGCGGGGACGTGGGTTAAAACCCAACAGAAAAAAGGGGGTTTAAAAATGTGATTTAAAGGGGCTAAGGGCCGAGGTCAAAATGTTTATGGTTTTTTTTTATGTAATCTGTTTCCTTGTTTGGCGGGGGAGGTTTAAAAGAAGTCTGGTGTCAGGGGTCCTCCCGAAAGCTTTTTTTAATCGTTCCAAGGACGATGATCATACCGAGGACGATGACCTCCGGAGCTAAGTAGTAGCTTACTATATATATCCCCACTATCCCCAAAAGATAAATTTTTTTTTTTCAAATTTTCATTAATTCTACCCTTATCAGTTTGTTAGTGATTAGTTTT
Organism: Phyllomedusa bahiana; assembly: GCA_025379985.1. Classification (NCBI taxonomy): domain Eukaryota; kingdom Metazoa; phylum Chordata; class Amphibia; order Anura; family Hylidae; genus Phyllomedusa; species Phyllomedusa bahiana. The sequence continues at coordinate 26,986 of JAODAL010016818.1, forward strand.
CATGGATTTTTTGTGTTTCATGTAGGGTTTTCCCTTATCTTTTTAAACCCAAGGAATGTAAAACATGTCCAAAGGACATACTGAAGTAGCCCCATGACCCCCTCTCTTCTGGATCAAAGGGCGAAACCAAATTTTGAAAAAAGGACCACAAACTCCAAAAAACCCCCACTCCCTTGCTAACAAAATGGGGTAAAGCTGCTGGCTGGAAAGGGGTTCCCCAATCAAAAACCCCTAGGAGAAATTGTGGGGCCCTCCTCAAAAAAAGGAGGAGGAGCGCAAGGTTTTTTTTCCAACCACCTTCTGTGATGTCGTCATGGAGGAGGGAAGAGGATTCCAGTAGCTGCGGGCCTTTGAAGCTCTAGGTCCCCAAATTTTTGGCAGGGCAACCTTAGAAGAGGGTTTCCTCCCCCCAAATGTGTTCGCAGAAACGGGGTTTCCAAGGTAGGGGTTTTCCCCAATTTTGCTTTTTTTTCCAGTGAGGAAGGGAGCCCCAGTTTGACAAGGAAAACCAGGAGTTAACTACTCTTTGGTAATTAGGAGGGGTTCCCTCAGGGTTTTGGGGGTTTTTTCAGGACATGCCCCGGGAAAGGGCCTGTTAAAAAGGGGCCATTAGTTGATAAAACCCGGAGAGGTGGCTCCCCAATCAGTAAAGGACCTGTTCCGGGCCGGGAATCCAGGAAGTTTCCGGGGTTTTTTCCCCCCCGGGTTGAAGAACCCAAAAATCCAAGGTCTATATTGTAGGGGCTTAAAGTCCCATGTTTTGTGGGGCTTTAGAGGGGGGACCCTATAAACCCAATTAGTTAGGGGCTAAAAGGTCTAGGATTTATTGTGTATGTGATAAAAAAAACGTTTTTTCCCCTGTTTTTGAAAACAAAACCCTTGCGGGGGCCAGATCAAAAAGGGTTTCCCCTGTGTCCAACCGGCTTTTTTCCGTTCCGTGTTCGCTGCTCACCAGAACCGTCCTGTGGATTTTTGGGAAAGCGATCTGTTCCTTTTTTTATATAGGGTTGTTGCTTTATGAAAAAACGGAAGTTATTATGTAACAAAAAAACAGGAACATTTTACGAAAAGCAAATTCATTAAACCAAGCCTCGTTTTGTTTATAGGTGGAGATGCTACATGGGCGAGAGAGACTGTTGCACGAGTGTCGTCTGATGTTTTTCCCTTTAAACCTTGTTGGGCCAAAAAAATTTGCAATAATTCAATACAAGTTCTAGTGAACTCCATGCCCCAAGGGGGAATTAAAGGGCAGGGCTGTTTAAAAAAATGGGGGTTTACCCTAAAATATTGACACTTTTGGGGACCATTTTCCTTTTGGGGGTTTCTCAAATTTTTTTGTCACTTTTTGGGGGTACTCACTTTTGTTGTTACTTTGGGGTGTTTCTCACTTTTTTTCCATGGTTTACACATTGGGTGTCTGGTTGGGTTATTGTTGGGGGACCCCACTTTTCCCCGTTTAAATTTGCACTGACTACTTTAAAATTTTATCAAAGGGGCAGATCCCAGGTTGTCCCATAAAAAGATAGAATACAATATTTACAATTTCAGTTGTCTAAATTATTCAGAAAAGAGTTTCAAGTAAGTAATCAATGACTGTGTTTGAAGTCTTGTGGATTAAAAACACAGCAATTGATTGCTCACTTTTTAAAAAAAATTTAGGGTAAGTTTCTGGGGAAAAAAGCGTTTAATTGGTGCAAAAATTTTTAAAAATGCACCAAAACCGCATGGTGAAAGAAACCTAAATAGCTGTAGAGCAGTGTAGAATGTGCCAGTATGATTGGGGTTATTTAGTTAAGAGAAAAGACGGCTTCTTGGGGACAGGATAAATATGTTTTTAAAAAATTTGATAAAAAGTCTTCCCAAATTTTTTTAACCCGGGGCTTTTTCAAAAAAAGGGGGGATCCTCTACGTTTGAGGAATGAAAGTTTAAAAAACCAGGATTTTGGAGAAGGGTTTTGGGTACATTTTAGAAGTAATATAAAAAAGTTATAGTGACCCCCAATTGAGAGGGGCGTTGATCCAGGGATTTTTTCCCATGCCAGATTGGGTGCCCGGGGAAGGGAAATTTTTTTCCCCAAATGAGGACAATTGGCCCTTTAACCCCATTTGGGGGGGTTTTTCCCTTTCCCCTGGATCAACAACCCTTTTTTTTCACAATAGGGTGAAATGGATGGACCCCTCTTGTCTTTTTTCAGCCCCTTTCAAAATATTTAACTATGTAAACAAATTGGATGACCTTTTCATACTGTCGTTCCCTACATTTGGCGCATCATAGGTTTGGGGCACAAAGGGGAAACCTGCTGTGAAAACCCATCTGTTTCCGCATAGTAAGTGCAAAGGATGGTGCTCATGAAAAGACTCCACGGAATTCCTGACAGCTCTGGCCATGACTTCTGATGTTAATTGTAAAAATATATTAAATTAAATAAATTTCCCTAAAAGTAAATTAGTTTTTAAAAATTAAAAAATAATTAAAATTTTTGTCCCAATTTTTTAAATAACATTTATTTAAATAAATAAAATTTGAAAACCCAAAAAGCATCCACCCTACATCCCCGCCCAAATTTTAGTTTTATAAATGAATTTCAAACAATAACAGCAGGCTAACATAAAAGAAAACCTTAGAAAAGCTTTTCAATGAATAGATTCTAAAGGTTTTTGTATGTGGTGTGCTGGCTGTTTTCAACTTTGAAAAAATGAAACAAAATTAAAATTTTTCCCTTTTTTAACTACCACAGACCGCCATTTGATAGTACCACACAAACCCCCTTTACTTATCACTTAACCATCCCTTATTTTTTTTTTTTTTTTTCATTCCCCCCTTCTCGCTGCGGAGACAACTCTCCAAACCCCGGGCCCCCCCCTTTTAAATGTTTTATCCCCCCCCCCCCTTACATAGAAACCCGCAAAACCCGTTGCTATTCGCAGTCAAACTTTTTCCCGCCCCCTTTTTAAATGCCTAAGGGCCCCGGCATTTGATTTCGCCCCCGGGTCCCTAAAAAGGGGGTTTGGAGGGGGTCTTTCCGCCCCCCCCCCGCACACCCCCCGGGGTTAAATGGCTTTAAACGCTGCTAAAACCCAAACCGTTTTCAGGGGGCGAATGGGCGCTTTATCCCCCCCCGCGGGTGTTTAACCCCTTTTAAAGCCCCGGCCAAAAAAAAAAAAAAAAAAAGGCCCCGCCCTCTAAAAAAAAAGAAGAGGGGGGCCGCGCACCGGGCTTAGAGCTTTTGCCAAACCGGTCCCGGGGGCCCTGGCAGCGGGGGGGGTTTTGAAGGCTCCCACCGCTGCTATTCCTGTTTTTGCCCCCCCTTTTTGGGCCCCAAGGGCAGGAAATGGGGAAACCGCCATCTTTGTTTCATTTTTATTTTATTTTTTTTGCAATGCAATTAAAACCGTATTAACGAACGCAAAACCCCCCTATTTTTTTAAGCAACATAGGGGCCTTTAATGTTAAAGGGAAAAAAAAAAAAAAAATTTAAGTGTTTAAGTACAAAAAAAAAGTATTAAAAGTTCAAATCACCCCTTTTCCCCATTTTATAAATAAAAACAAAATAATAAGAGTTACACGTATTTGGTATCGCCGCGTCCGAAAAAGTCTGATCTATAAAAATATAACATAATTTATCCCATGCGCTAAACATCATAGAAGAAAAAAATTCCAAACACCAAAATTGCGTTTTTGGTCATTTTACGTCACTTAAAAATTGGAATAAAAGTGATCAAAAAAGTCGCATGCGTTCCAAACTGCTAGCAATAAAAAGTACACTTCAGCCCACAAAAAATGCCCCTCACTGACGTCCGTAGGTATTAGTACAAAAATGGTGCGCAAAATGGTGTCGCGGTGCAAATTTCAAAAATAGAAAATGTTTGGAATTTTTTTTACGGTACCAAAGCATTATGGAAACCCTAGATGTTTGTTATTGCCGGATGCGTATCAACCTGTAGAATACAGAGAACACTATATTTACCGAAGATTGAACGCCGTAAAATACGACCATAAGAAAGTACATCTTGTCCCGCAAAATAAAAGCCCTCATATGTCTATGTAGGTGGAAAAATATAAAAGTTATGGCTCTGGGAAGGCGAGGAGGGTGTTATGAACATGTCAACAAAAAAAAAACGCCGGGTCCTTAAGGGGTTAAATGTGCTTTGTGAACACCCGATCCGTCTGTAATAAACTCGGTGCTGTTCATGACCTGTTCCTCTCTAACTCCCTCAATCTGTTCATAAACTCGCTCCTGTTCATGACCTGCTGGCTCTCACAGAAACATGGCTCCAGCAATCTGACACCGCTTCCCTTGCTGATCTCACCTATGGCGGCCTATACTTCACCCACACCCCCAGACCTGAGAACAAGCAGGGTGGAGGAGTTGACGTATTTCTCTCTCCACACTGCACTTACCAGGTCATTCCTCCTGTACCCTCACTCACTTTCCATTCCTTTGAGGTCCAGGTCAGACTCTTCCAGCCATTTTCCCTCAGAGTCGCGGTTGTGTACAGGCTCACACCGCCAGTTTCTGGATCATTTTGCTGCCTGGCTTTCTCATTTTGTCTTTACCGAAATACCCACACTAATCATGGGTGATTTCAAGATCCCCATAGGCGACCCCATGTCTCCCTCTGCCTCTCAGTTTCTTTCACTAACCTCTTCCCTCGGCCTATATCAGTTTACAGACTCACCAACCCACAAGGATGGGCACTCTCTTGATCTTGTTTTCTGCCATGTTTCCTTAATTTCTAACCTCACTAATTCTCCCTATGCACTCTCTGACCCCAACCTTATCTCCTTCACTATTACTAATTCCCAGCCTTCATTGGACACGCCTGCCCATCACCCTTTCATAAATATCCACTCCATATACACTAAGGAATTCACAGATACCATACAGTCCTCACTGCCCCCAATCTCCTACCTCTCCTGTCCTGTCAAACATTACAACAAAACTCTCACAACCACCCTGGACATATTGGCACCACTCACACACAGCACCACCAGAGTCAGATGCCCGCAGCCCTGGCACACGCCTCAGACTCGTCATCTGCAGTGATGCTCCAGGTGTGCTGAATGTCTGTGGAGAAAGTCAAAGCTAACCTGCAGACTTTTTCCACTACAAATTCATGCTCAGGACTTACCACACTGCCCTTCACCGCGCCAAACAAGAATATTTCACCTCCCTCATCTCAACACTACACAACAACCCAAGACGCCTGTTTGACACCTTCCACTCCCTCCTCAGGCCTAAAGCTCAGGCCCCGGTCACTGACCTCTGTGCTGGAGACCTGGCAACTCACTTTAAAGAGAAAACTGACAGAATCCGGCATAACATCTCATGTCAAACCCCAAGCAGCACCCATCCTGTCCCTCCCCGCAAGTCCTGTAGCCTGCTCTCAGCTCTTGACCCAACGACAGAAGAAGAAGTGTTCAGAGGAGACCAATCCCGACTTTTGTTCCAGGTAATAAAGTGTGGCTGTCTGCCAAGTATGTCCAGCTCAAGATCCCTAGCTATAATCTGGGTCCACGGTTCCTGGGGCCATTTGAGGTGTTACAGTGGATCAATCCGGTGGCCTATAAACTCCGGCTCCCTCCTACCATTCGCATTCCGAATTTCTATGTCTCCCTGCTGAAGCCTGTTGTGCTCAATCATTTTTTATCGGAAAATCGCCTCCTCCCCCCCTGAACCTGAGGCCTCCAATGTGTTTGCGGTGAAAGAGATTCTGGCTATGAAGTCTATCAGAGGGAGGCGACACTTTCTCATTGACTGGGAATGATTCAGGCCAGAGGAGAGATCTTGGAAGCCGGAGGACAACATCTTGCATCTTGATCTACTGAAGAAATTTCTTCTTTCCATAAAGAGGGGAAGGACTAAGGGGGGGGGGGGGGGAGTACTGTCACGGGTGGTCCCCAGCTGTGGGTCGGGCTGCGGGCACACCCGTGTCCTGTCTGTGTTCCCCTGCTCCGGGGACGAGTGGCGCTGCGGTACGCAGATCGGATCGCGAGTGCATTCGCTTCCCCGAGAGCCTGGAATTACCTAGCCGCACTCCTTTCCCTGCGCGGCTCACTACCGGCTGCAGTGCGCGCTCGTGCCCCCAAGCGCGTGCGGCAGTTCTTTGAAATTTAAAGGGCCAGTATGCCAGTAATTGGTTAATTGCTGGCCGCTGGTCCTATATATTGATTACCGCCCCGGCACTTCCTTGCCGGATCTATTGTGCCCCTAGCCTCTAGAGAAAGCCTTCAGAAATGCGTCTTGTTGTATCTATCGTGTTCTGACCTTCTTGCTACGTTTCTTAACTACGAACCTTTGCCACCTGCCCTGACCTACCGCCTGTCCCCGACTACGTCTTCGCCTTATGATTCAGTACCACTCTCACCCTTGGCAGCCACCGCAAGCAAGTCACGTCAGTGGAAGCGACCTAGTAGTTTCCTGCCGCAGCAAGTCCAACCCGCTTTGCGGTGGGCTCTGGTGAAAACCGGGTTCTACTTAGACTCCGCTCCCTGGTGTGGCTTATACCATCGCTTGCAGTGGTCTAGCAGATCCACTACCGCTGTCCATAACAGCAGGCTTGCTGTCTTGGGGTTATACTTGATTCTGATCTGTCCTTCTCCTCTATATATCCAATCCCTTGCCTGCTCCTGTCATCTGCACCTCAAGAACATCTCCAGAATCCATCCTTTTCTCACCGTGGAAACAACTCAAACTCTCATTACTGTTCTTAATCTTTCTCGTCTGGACTACTTTAACTCCCTGCTTATCGGTCTCCCTCTCTGCAAACTCTCCCCTCTCTAATCTGTCCTGAATGCAGCAGCCAGGCTCATCTTTCTCTCCAGCTGCTATACTGATGCCTCTACCCTGTATCAGTCACTGCACTGGTTGCCCATTCAGTACAGGTACAATATAAACTCATCATACTCACCCATAAAGCTCTCCACAGCGCTGCACTCCCCTACATCTCCTCCCTCATCTCTGTCTACCACCCTACATGCTTTCTCCGCTAGGCTGATCTAGGATGATCTTAGACTACATTCCTCAGTCATCCTCCCATGCCCACCTCCAAGATTTTTCAAGGGCGGCACCAGTTCTCTGTAACATACTTCTGCGGGCGATCTGGCACACTCATAATCCTCATAGTTTTAAGAGGGCCCTGAGAATACATTTCCTCAGTCTGGCCTACCAGAATCCCTAATTGCTAACCTTCCCTCCCCACTCTCTAATGCACACATTTCGGTCACTCTCTACAATTCAGCACTTATTTGTATATAGATGTACTGTCAGGGTGACAGGTTCATCCAAATTCAAACCACCCCATATTTATGTCACATGGCTGGACCATTGTAAACCTAGCACTTCTTACCCTTCGTCTCACCCATACAACCTAATAGATTGTAAGCTCTTGCGAGCAGGGCCCTCCCACCTTGTGTCTCATCTGTAAGTAACTTTTCATTGTGTAATGTATGTCTTTTTGTCTGTACCTACACCCTTCAAATTGTAAAGTGCTGCGGAATATGTTTGCGCTATATAAATAAAGATTATTATTATTATTATTATTATTATTATTATTATTATTATTGCTTCCACGCTGTTCACAATCTGGTTAAAATTTGTTTCAACTAATGTGGTAAAAATGAGAACAAAATGTTACATTTTCATCAGAAAATCAACTGGATGAATTGCATTCTATAGAGAAGAGAAGTGGCAGTTAAAATATAAATGTTATAGCTATTAACTATGATTGACAGTAATAGCTCCTTATCTCTTGCAACATTCTAACCACAAATTGAAATTGACACAGGGAGAAAAGTGTGACATAGTAGAAAGAGAAACATATGCTTTGACTTTTAGGAGCTTCTGTTCTTTACCATAGAGGTTAAAGCAGTTCATTGAGTGGTTTTTCTCATGTAAAATGTATTATATTTATAATAAAAATTTGTTATGTTTGATATATGTTTCTCTTTTACAATTAAAATCTTGCAAAACACTTTTTTTTATACTTTTATATTGTATGGTAATTTTCATTCATCAAAGTGTAGGTTAGTGGGTCAGCCTTTATTCTACATTTGGCAAGAGCCAGCACAGGACAGATTTCACCAAGCAGGATCACTAGTTTCTATTCACTGCTGTTCTGTTGACTTTTCTTTCATTTCTAGCCTGCTGTGATGTGTTTGTAATCACTGAAAATACTACAATACCTCTGACTGAGAACGGGATTTATGGTAGATGTTGTATTGGTGTAATTAATTTATATTATTTAATATTTGTTTTAGATTCTATGAATTTTAAATACATTTCATAGATCATTTTATATTTTTTGGATATTAAATAAGGTAATATTTATTTTATATTTAATTTTACTTAGTTTATGCTAATTATTAAATTACTTTTTCAATATTTTACTGGTATAAGTTGAGAAATTATTGATATTTTTTTTCTCTAATGGCAAATCTAGTTCATTTATGACAAATTTAGCCTCAGTCAGACGACTTTTAACTTGGTCTGGCTGTTCTGACAGTTATGCGCCTAGTTTTGGTGTTCCACATTTCAAATATCCTATACAAAATATACCAAAACTCCATACTTTATAAAATAAAGAGAAGCCAATGCTATCAATATACAACTAAGAAAAATGGAGTCATATCTCAATAAAACATATAATTTGTTATTGTATCCAGATATAAAAGGAAACATAAAAAGAGGAAAATCAATGCAACCACATTGATAAATATGTCTAACCCGGGGAATCTGGTGCGACATATCCTCAAATCTTTGGCGAATTACAAAGTGTCGGTTGCAACGCCTCATACATTGTGAAAAAAACGATGACTATCTTTTGCCGCATATCGCCTCTAGAGATGAGCAAACCGTAAAATGTTCAAGTCGAACTTCGAACAGTAGTGCTGTTTGGTTTGAGGTTCAATTCAAACTCAATCACCAATAAGCTATGTTCACACAGCTTACGCCGGGTGTTTTGGAAACATGCGCTGATCAGCATGTAATTGCAAAGCATGGGAGGGCCAACACCGGGCTGGCACCATTGACCTGGATTGTCAGCGATGCGTAATCACCGCTAATAATTGACATGTCATTTCTCCCCTCGCGCGGGGGGACGACACATAATCGATAGCTCTCTACAAGAGCTATGAATTACCGTAGTTGCGGCGCACATTTCACTGCTTATTGCGCTTTATAAGCAGTGAAATGTGCACCAAAATAAGTGGCAATTTAAGCTGTGTTAACATACCATTAAAGTCAATGGGAGAAGATGTTCAGGTTAATTTTTATACCTATACAGGTGAGGAGAAGCTGGAACTACCATCCATAACAGTAAACTGGATACGTGGAACAACATAGTGAAGATAATTTGGCTCTAAGAGTGACAGGAAAAATTTGAGAGGCTAAAATACTTCATTCACTTCAATGAAAACATGAGGAGGACAACTTGCAAGCTGGGGCGTAGCTACAGGAGTTTCATCCTGAGGGGGCCCCCAAAATCCTCTTTGACACATAAGACACCGGTTTTGGAAATGGCACATGGTAACTGGCAGGAGCCCCGTTACACTTTTTGCACCAGGGCCCAAGAACGTCAAGTTTTGTCATGACATTTGTGGCCATGACTGAGAGGAAAAGGAGGTAAAACTGCTGGATGCAGGGCCTGGTAACCAGTGAAGAACAGATTGGCGATGCTGTTCAGTAATGAGATGCACAGGGAACCGACCAAGAGATGACAGGCCTGACGGTCCTGGGGAATGCGATTGTGTCACTTGGTGTTTGTCCGGAACACGGGAAAGGAGTGCCTTGTCTCGTACCTCTACCTCCACTTCCTATGCCCTCCTTGCTCACTTACACCTCTAGTTTTCACCATGTTTAAAAGCTAAATATTATAGCTCTGCTTGTGGCACAAGATATATGTAAAAAAAAGGGAGAAGTGTATATATATATGGATCACAATAACGCACTGTATTTTCAGCGTTATGTGGACTTAAAATCTGGCAAAATTACACTGTTTCGCGTTGAGTGAGATTTAGCAACAGTGAGAACTCTATTTCCTGGAAATATATCTGTATGACAATAACATATGGTATATATACAAAAGGTATTTCCCCCCCCAAAACTGCCAAAAATTTACTTTACTCAACCCAGTTGAATTTTCACCAACCAATCACTATTTAAAATATATTTCTTTGTATAGGAGATTTGGAGACAGTGTGTTATACAATTACTGAAAAAACTGAACTTTCGGGCATGAGTATAGTTAAGCAAATCCAAGCACTCTGTATAATACTGTATATATCCATGTATATGAGCGTTAGGTTTTATGTGAGCCTGCAAATGTCCCCAAATAACAGCTTCTGGGTATATTAAAGATGCAGCCAGCAATACCAAATTCCTGACTACTGCTGTCTATGGAGAGGAAAATGCTATCTAAGTCATGATTCCCAAAGCTTGCTGCACACCCCTAATTACCTAACTAATCTAAATAGCAGTTTCTCCTGTCGAAAATGGCTAATAAATAGGGATGAGCGATATTGTCGGAAATTTCCGATCAAGCAATATTTTAGGTGACAATCTTACAGATAATCTATTACTATTGTGCCATTTTCAGCGTTTCCTGTCATTTTGGCGGCCAGCCAATAAGCTCTGAGGGTAAAGGGGGGTGAGGAGGATGTACGACGTCACCACTTGGTGGTGTATGGATCTCATTGGCTGCAAAAATCACATGACCTCGTTTTATCTATGCAACTGCATTTCCTGTTCAGCTAATTTTCTGTCTATGACACTTCACAGCAGGACGTCTCGGCGTTTAAACCAATAGCTGTTCTAATTGCTCTGAGAGATAGTATCTTCTAATACAAGAAACCATCCACCTAGCTATAGCTTAGAATAGAGTTAGATTAGAGAATTTCACTTCTTATTTAGTTAAAGAAAGTTTTAAAGATATCTTCAGGTGGTTGTGTGGGGGGGGGGGCAGCAGGAGGAGAGGCTTTTGAAAGGAAGGGAAATATTTTGCAGTTAAGTGTGTTCTGTCACATTGAATTGAAAAAGCATTGTTTTTTAACACTTTTTTGGCCAGCAGACCTCTGATAGGAGGTGAAATTGTCCCTGTTTTTTCAGTTCTATTGCATTCACTGTGTGTCAGTGTTCCAAAAAAACGGCATAACTTATCCCTATAACCTTTAAATAGTTTTATTGAAGTCCGTGTGTCTGTTTGCTGCAAAGTGCTCAGGTGTACGCATATTGTGTTATACATATTTGATAGTAAATTATGCCTGTTGTCAGTGCTGTAAAGGCCGCATATTAATCCATATAACATTTAAATACTGTTATTGCAGTCTGTCCGTCTGGTTGGTGCAGAGAGCTCAGTTGTATGCATATTGTGTTATACGTACTTTATAGTAAATTACGCCTGTTGACAGTGGCTTCGAAGGCCGCCATATGTAATCCATATAACTGTTCAATGCTTCTATTTCACTCAGTGTGTCAGTTTTGCGCTAATCGTGCACTTGTACGAAAATTTTTTTAAACATTTCATAGTATCTGTCGCCTGTTGTCAGTGGTGCCAAAACCGCCATATGTAATCCATATAACTTCTTAATACTTCTATTTCACTCAGTGCATCTCAGTTTGGTGCTAATCGTGCATTTGTACGATAGTTTGTTGAAAACTATCAATTGCTAGTCCTACTGGGATTTTGTAAATCTCGGGGACTGAAGGGAAAACCTTTTGATTTTGTGTTCCCCCAGACCGCTTTTCCAGATATTTGAAAAAGGAAAAATTCTTTTTCAAATTCCTAGTTGGCTGTTGGAAATTAGAGGGTTTTAAGAATGCTGTGATTTGCCATCTTTCAATAAGAACTTCAAAAACCTTTTTCCATTCTTTTTACATTTTTACTTTTGAACATGAGCGAACTGCAGGTGGTAACAAGCAAAGAGGGGTGTACGACAGGGAGGTAAGGTATGAGAGAAGGGGGCTCCTTCCAGTCTGGCGACAACACGCAAGCCAGGTTTCTTTGGGTTTTGCAGGCCGTCAGGCCTGTCATTGTGGGCGGTGCCCTTAAATCTCAGTAACAACCATATCAATTGTTCTTCAGGGGTTTAAAAAATGTTCAAAAAAACAACATTTAGGGGGTGGCCCCCCTCCTGATCCCCTTTACAAAGCTTTTTCCTTCCCCCATCCATAGAGGAAAAATGCAGGAATTGGAGCCCGTTGTTTGTCAATGGAGACTCTTTGCGTCGCTTCACTTCTTCAAATGTCACGGTAAAAAAAGTCGCAGCGTGACAGAGTAAGTCCCAAGTGCCGCACAGAGGATTGTGGCAGAAGCCTAATAGATGACCTCTGCAATCCTTATTTCCCTCACCAATGCATATAATGCAGGGCCCCACATCAACAACAAGACCGTTAAGATCATGGTGCACGACTATTCTCTCTCAAACCCATGTTTTGTATGTTCCGGAACCCAAACAACTTTGGGTATCCAAATTGGATGAATGGACCGAGCTCGCTGGCCCTGCCATAGGGTGTCGTCCTGCCCCGCCCCAGCTTTTATCTGAGTGGACCTTTAGCACAGCTGGAGGGTCATTACAGACAAAGCATCCGGCTTTCCCGATAATGTGGATCGTTTGATTTCATCAGATGATTCAGCAATGGAATCTTACTGATGATCGTTGTGGCCCCAATTGCTGAGGTCACCGATTAGTTAGCCGGTCAAACTTCTCATTCCTCTTCAACAGAAATGGTCCCTCTTGAAAACTTTTTTTTTTAACAATGATCATTTCCTTACTGGAATTTTTATTCTCAGTTTTCCCCCAAACATTTCAATTTTGCTGGTTTTGCTGTGAGGAAGACTGTTAAAAATTACACAAGTTTCATGACAAAACCAATTCCATTTACTCCACTCACTTCATCTTTAGAATTTTTCCGCATTGTCAATGTTTTTTGGGGGGTCATTGTTTGCCTCACAATTTTAACACTGGGCTGAGAAGTCATATTTTTTATAATTTTTTTGGGGTCATGTTGCTGTGGAGATACATCAATTAAATCATGGTCCCTTTGGAAACAAAAATGGGGCTTCATAAGTGGCATTTCTCACTTCACAATTTTAACAGTGGCTGAGAAGTCATTTTTATAATTTTTTGGGTCATGCTGCTTTGAAATGCAGCAATACCTAACAGGTCCTATTCTAAAAAAATGTTTTGTTTCTAATAGACATTTGTTCATCACAAATAGTCAAAGTGGCTCAAGGTCAAATATTGAATTTTTTGGGGGTATTTTTCTGTGTCATGCATCTATACAACAGGTCCTATTATGAAAAAAAAATTTTTCTACAGACATTTGTTCTTCACAAATTGTGAAAAGTGGCTCATGGGTCTTGTTTTGAATTTTTTGGGGGCATTTTGCTGTGAAAATGCCGCTATACACAGGTCCTATTGTAAAAAATTTGTTTCTAACAGAACCCATTTTGTTCATCACAATTGTCCCCAAAGTGGCTCAAGGGTGATGGTGCTGTCAAAACAGGAATAGGGTAGGACACTGTTTAATGGACACATATTGCAAAATGACTTTTTTTGCAAGATCTTTAACATAGCTTAGCAATCCCTGTAAATTGAGACAAACCTATTAATACAATTAAAAAAAAAGAGAAACAAAGGACTGGTGGGTATTTCCATCCTATTATAAAATGTGTTTTCTAGAATTTAAAGTACTAAAAAACTTGCATGTACAAAATAGCTGGTTTAACAAAAATTCCTCTGAATGTACAAGGGAGGTACAGGGAAAACTTGGACCAGATGTAGGTTATCAGAGGACCATGGAAGTATGGAGCACGGACAAGAACAAAGTACAGAGACAATTTCCTTCAGCACATGAGTAAAATGAGAAAAAGAATGGCAAGAAAAAGGGCACCTTGGGTGGAACAGAGAGCGTTAACCCACCAGTATTTTCCAAGTAAAAGCTCATTGGTCGCCACACTCATAACGGAGTGGCAAGCTCTACCCAGGTCCTTGACGTTGTTGTACTTAGGAAGGCTTGGAGGTCTTACCTCACACTTCCCTTCCGCACTCTGCTTCAGCACGACTGTTTATCGATGCTTCGCGTCATAGGGCATTTTTATACGTGATAATAGTATACAACGCCAGCCTGGGCTCTCACCACACCCTCTGTAACTCCCCGGCCCTGCTGCTGATCCTGCTGTTAATAGATGACGGACGCACCTGGACTCTCAACCGCAACCCCCTGTAAGTCTGGCACTGGACCTCTCACCCGTTATCATATGGCCTGACGACAGCACTGGCTCTGCTCTCACCGTTAGGTCAACCAGGAGAGCTTCACATTTTCTCTAAAAAATCAAATTTTGAAAAAGCGGTGATTTTCTGTGAGGTTAAGTAGTGTCAAAAAGGGGTCTCAGGGCTGACACAAATTGCAAACAATTTGAGGCTTAAAAATTTTCTGGGGCTGGGAGTCACTATGGTCGCCATCAATTGATCTCCAGGGGAAGTTCTGTCCCTAATCAATGAAAAAGGATTTGGAGGAAAAATGAAACATTGGAATAGATTGGCATGAATCAGTCTCAGAATCAGGAGAGACAAATGTCTTCTTCTCAACCTAAGAAGTGTTTTTGGATATTAGGAACATTTGAATTACATATGGGGTGTGCGGTCACGAATAACACATCTACAAACGTGTAAAACAAATACCTTTAAAAACAGCAGTAGAGTGTGGTATGTTGTATGTTTATCACAACTTGAAAAAAAAGCAAAATGATAATAATGGTAAAACTATAAATAAAACCTTCCCTAAAATAAATTCTGTAAACAAATGTCAGTTACCAAAAAATATACTAAATGACAGTCACTGGACAAAATTGCAATAGTGGTCCAACTTTTGTGATCTGAGTGGAATCCAACAGGTTTGGGCTCAATAGCCAGTTGGCCCAGGACAGATATAGTCAATGTCCAGTTCAAACAAAAATGGGTGGTTCAAAGAACTCTTTTTCCGGCACTTTTTTTAATCTGGGGGGATCCAGAACAGGTTAATGGACATACTGCGGTAACAGGACAGATATAGTCAATGTCCACTTTCACAAAATGGAGGTTTGAAAGACTCCTTTTCGGCATTCTTTTTAATCTGTGGGTCAGACCGGTTTCATGTCATTCTGCGTGTACAGGAACAGATAAATCATGGTCCATTCAACTAAAATGGTGGTTTTCAAAGACTCATCCTTTTTGCGGCACTTTTTAAATCTGGGAGCAATGCGGTTTGGGGGCTCTGCTGTGGCCCAGGACAGGATAATAGTTCAAAGTCCAGTTCAACCAAATGGTGTTCAAAGACTCCCTTTTGCGCACTTTTTAAATCTGGGTGTCATGGCAGGTTTGGGGCTCATGCTGTGGGCCCAGGGCCAGGTATAGTCAATGTCCAGTTCAACTAAAAATGTGGTTCAAAGACCTCCTTTTTCCGGCACTTTTTAAAACTGGGGTCATACCGTGTTTAATGGTCATACTGCGGTAGCAGACAATTATTAGTCAATGTCCCATCTTCAACTAAAATGGTGTTGAAATAAGACTCCCCTTTTTTCCGGCAACTTTTTAATCTGTGGGTCAGACAGTATTTAATGGTCCAGTCTCTGGCGGTACAGACATATATGGGGGTGCAATGGCCCAGTTCAACTAAAATGGTGGTTTCAAAGACTCCTTTTTTTCCTCCGCACATTTAATCTGGTGGTCCATGCAGGTTTGGGTGCTCATCGCTGCGTTCCCAGGACAGGGATATTCAATGTCAAGTTCAAGTAAAAATTTGGGATTTGGGTTTCAAATCATACTGCCTGTCTGCACTTTTTTAATTTGATGGGTCTTGGATGCAAGGTTTAAGGTACATGCTGTGGTGCAAACAGAATAGTGAATGTCTGTGACTTTTTTTCTGTGGCTTTTATAACCTACAGTGAGTTTTGCCTAAGTGTAGCATGTTATCCATTATGACTTTTGTGGATGTTAATTCCTAGCTTCTCCAGCCCTGTTTGGGTGTAAGAAATTAAGGCTGTTGATTGCTCTCCCCCAATAGACTTTTTAATTGGTCATCGGAGATAATCTATATCGACTATCGAAATCAGTCCTTGATAATTGCCGATATCGAGATAGTCAATCGTAATCGCTCATCAACTAATTTATAACCTATGAGAAATTATAGACCAATCACAATCAAAGGCGGGACAAAATACAGTAAAAAGACAAGAAAAGAGCCTGATTGTCTGAGCTACCGGTGGCTTGGCTATCCCTGCCAATCAGAGCGCTGAGCTACTTCTCCCATTTAGTCTTGAGAGAGATCGGCCCGCACTGAAATCAGCTCAGCGCTCAGCACCGTGCGGCAATGAAGTATTAATATAAAACTCATTTTTATTAAGTAAAAAATATTAATTCAGATAAAGACTGAAAACCTGTCTCTAAAAAATAAATCAATTAAAGTTCCCAAACAACGCGTTTGTCGCCGAGACCGGCGCTACAATATGGAATTGCAAATAGAGAGAAATCGCCCCCCGGAAATACAAGTAATTCCAAATATTGTTAAGCTCCTTCTGATTGGTCGGCATAAACCAGCCAAACAGAATAGGAGCGACAGTGCCCATTATATCCTATGAGGAGAATTGACCAAACCGAATAAGAGGCGACAGGGACCTCATTCTAACCTATGAGGAAAATTTTGCCAATCATATTTCAAAGGTGGGGACAGATTATTCAAAATACAGTAAAAAGCAGAAACGATCTGATTGGTTGAAGCGGACGGGGGCTCGTCCAGCTTAGCCCAATCAGAGCCTCAGCTTACTTTCTCATAGAGTTTACTATAGGAAGAAAAGAAATTCCAAGCGAGCTCTGTGATTGGCTAAGTTTAAAAGAGGCGCGGTTTTATTTGGACCCAATGGGAGAGCGAGCGACGCTCCTATGGGTTTTCTACTGCAATCTGAAATAAAACTGTACATGGCCGAATCAAATTATAAGACTACAGAAGTTGTCCCGATGTGTATATAAAATGAATAATAATATCATGGTAACGAAAAAAAATTATTAATTCAATAAAATTATGTTTATTTCTTTATTTTCGTTATCCAAGGATCAATAGTATGGGTATAACAAAAATTTAAAATTTTTCGCACTGTCAATGGTTTTGGGGTCATGGTGCTGTGAGATACAGCTAAAATCAAGGTCCTTTGGAACAGAAATGTGGCTTCTAAGTGGCATTTCTCCCTCACAATTTTTAACAGTGGCTGAGAAGTAATTTTTACAATTTTTTGGGTCATGCTGCTGTGAAATGTGGTTTCTAACAGACATTTGTTCTTCACAATTGTCAACAGTGGCTCAAGGGTGATGTTTTGAAATTTATGGGGCATGGTGCTGTCAAAAACAGGAATAGGTAGGACACTGTTAATGGACACATATTGCAAAATGACTTGTTTTTGCAAGATCTTTAACATAGCTAGCAATCCCTGTAGTGAGACAATCCGTTTAATACAATAAAAAAAAAGAGAAACAAAGACGTAGTGGGATTCCATCCTATTTTAACAATGTGTTTTCTAGAATTAAACTACTAAAAAACTTGCATGTACAAAATAGCTGATACAAATATTCCTCTGAATTGTACAAGGGTGGTACAGGAAGACTTGAACAGATGTAGTTTATTCTGAGGACATGGTGTATGGAGCACATTCGCCACCCCAAGAACAAAGACAATTTCCTCCAACACATTGAGTAAAACGAGAAAAAGAATGCCAAGAAAAAGGGCACCTGGGTGAAACAGGAGCATCAACCACCAGCATTTCCAAGTGAACCTCAATTGGTCCGCACTCATACAGAGGGGCAAGCGCTCTCGTAGAGGCAGAAATTTCTCAAGCGCTACCCAGGTCTTGACTGTGTACTGAGGAAGGCTGGAGGTTTTAGCTCACACTTCCGCTTCCGCACTCTGCTTCAGCACGACTGTTTTCGTTGCTGCGTCATAAGGGAATTTTTGCCGTGTTAATGGATGACGGACGCCAGCCTGGGCTCTCACCGCACCCACTGTAACTCGGGCCCTGCTAGCTGGACCTATGTGTTAATAGATGACGAACACCAGCCCTGGCTCTCACCGCACCCACTGTAACTCCGGCCCTGCTAGCTGAACCTGCATGTTAATAGATGACGAACGCCAGCCCTTGCTCTCACCACACCCACTGTAAGTCCGGCCCTGCCAGCTGAACCTGCATGATCCACGTTTACAGCCTCACCCGCCTTGATCAGTAATTTCCTCCAACCCACTTGACAGTAGAATGCAGGATTTTCAGACAGGCCTCGTTGACCTACTGGGGACATCTGTTTCGTTTGCTTCACATTCTAATGTCACAGTGGAACAATGTCACCAGTAGAATAGCAAGTAGCTCTAGCAGCAGCAGTATTGGAAAACGAGTTGTTTTTATTATAGTTTATTTCTTATTGCGAAATTTTCTGCTGATGGTCCATAACGGCACCTGTGCGGGTTTTTTGGGTCATGCTGCATTACAGGATACGGATAGTCAATGTCCATTTCACTAAAATACTGCTTCAAAGACTACTTTCTTCCGGCCCTTTTTATCTGTGGATCATGCAGGTTTGAGGGTCATGCTGCGTTCCAGGACAGGGATAGTCAATGTCCGTTCAACTAAAATGGTGGTTCAAATACTCCTTTTTCTGGCACTTTTTAATCTGTGGGTCATGCAAGTTTGGGGCTCATGCTGTGGCCCAGGACAGGTATAGTCAATGTCCAGTTAAACTAAAATGGTGGTTGGAAGACTTCTTTCTTCCGGCACTTTTTAATCTGTGGGTCAGAAAGGTTTAATGGTCATACTGTGGTTCAGTTCAAGTATATGATGGTTCAAATAATACTGCCTTCTGGCACTTTTTAATTTGTGGGTCATGTAAGTTTAAGGGGCATACTGTGGTACAAGACAGGGATAGTGAATAGTGTGTGACTTTTTTTCTGTGACTCTTGTTGCCTAATTGTGTTGCCTAAGATGTAGCAAGTATTCAGTTTACTGTTGTGGATGTTAATTCCAGCTTCTCCAGCCCTGTTTGGGTGTAAGAATGAAGGTGTTGTTCCTGTCCCATAGACTTTAATGGTCATCGGCGATAATCTGTTATCGACTATTGGAAATCGTCATGATAATTACCAATATCGACTATCGAATCGATAACAATAGTTGACACAATTGCTCATCACTATTGGTATTTTCTGGCTCTTGAGCATAAACAGTAGAGTTGCCACAATGAATGCTTGGTGATGGGTAATGCTGTCCCCATTGTAACTGTTGGAGATGGTCACACACCTGTGGGTAGTACTGCCACAGCTGTTCTTCATCCTGGATGGTATTAGGACATAGAGGTTGTTTGGATTGGGACTGCCTTTGTGTTGAGGTTACTGGTTGCCCCTCCCCAGTAACCCTCTGTCTTTTAGCTGCTTGAATCTTGGCACTCTACACTCTTTTGCATAATGTCCCTCTTGACCACATTTAAGACAGTGATGACAGTAACTATCACAATTGGAGTCTTGGCAGGCCTCACATGCAGGGTGTCTTTTATTCTGGAAATCACCTCTGCGCCCTACTGGTTTTGACTTGGTCACCGTCCAACTGGTCCAACCGAAGTTCACTCACTACTTCCTCACAGTTGGTGAACACTGTTTTTTTCTTAAACGGTACCTTCTGGGTGAATAGAGGTGGATGGTATGGAGGATCTTCCTTCCTGTAACTTTCTTGCTTCACACTCATGGTGTCGACTGTTGGTTGACTCTCTTTCACAGTCTTACTAGTGGAGCCCTTCTTTAGCTTCTGTTCTCTCTTGAACTCAAGACTAGCTGCCTCAATCATATTTTCAATCAACACTTCATCTAGGATAAAAAGGTTCTCAAGGTACTGTTTTAGCTGGAACTTGATGCTTCCACTAAGTAACCCTGTCCCTATTGACCTCGGGAGCTTCTTCTGAACTAGCCCTGCATCAAACCTCTCCTCAGCCTCTTCTTCTCTGGATGCAAACAACAGTTTTTCTTTGAGTACAATGACTCTGAACAAGAAATCTTTAGGGGACTCTTTGCTGTCTTGAGAGATGTTAGTAGAAAAGTGAAGAAATCAGCTGATACCTTTTAGAGGCTATAACAGGAGGGATCAGTGATTGTTGTTTTTATCTGTTAGCTATCAGGTGTGATTTGTGACCCTCACAGTTCATACATAGTGGGACATGAAGCTGCTATGAATATTAAGTCCATTTTGCAGAGTTTTAAATTTTTGTATTAACTTATATTCCCATTCCTTTCTCTTTCTCTGTGTCTTACAATGTCCCATTAAAACCACAACTCGCAGGGGGGTGGCCTAGCTGGTGATGGTGCCGGACGCTTGATTTAAGAGCTCCGTAGGAGATCAACTATACCGGCACGAATAAACCACCGATTGCGGTTTCTTACCTTTTGGCCGATGTCTGACATACCCAGGAAGCAGTGTGACCGGCAGGAGACTCTCAGATGTTATTGTCCGGCCGTGAGAAGCTCCGGAGTTCCGAGGGCCGGGAGGAGTGACGCGGTCCCATAGTAGCGTGGGAACAGAGGCAGGCAGAGACAAACAGCCGGCGGCCCTGACGGAGCCTGCATCGGAAGAACACAGACACCCGAACTCTGCTTAGGAGCAGCTCTCATCCCCCGGACCTGCAGTAGCCTGTAGCCACAGCTGACACCCTCTCCGGCGGCTGTGCGCTCTGGGCCCGCGCACTCTGTGCACGGAGTGGCAGCAGCAACACAAGAAGCCGTGAGTGCCATAGAGCCCCTTCATACTGGGGCAGCTGAAAGGTTCTTGGCACCTTCACTCTTAAATAACGGCCGTACACTTTGTTATTGTTATCAGCAAGTGCAGCCTGCATCCTTAATTTGCTGCCCGCCATTACACACAGAGGCGGCAGCACGAGCGGCCATTTTAACTCATTGCCAGTCCTTCTTGATTCAGTGCAGCAATTCTATGTTACATGTATTCTGTACCACCTGCTGGTCTAATTCTAATCACACCCAAATAAAACAGTTCTATTGGACATCATCACCCCATTGTTTGATCTGTGAGCTCACCTTGCTTCTGGGGCCCTTCTAGAATTTCACCGTACCTCATTTCTGGAGCAGCTCTCCACTCACCCAACCTCCAGACACTAGCCCTTGTCCTCTGCTTTAAAGGTGTTGGACAGCCTTCGCCTCAGCGCAGTGTCTCATAAATTCATAGCTAAATCAAAGAAAAGGAGAGGAAAAAAAAAAGTAGATAGTGAAGCAAATCTATGTCTTCCCTGATTAGACCAAAAAAATGAGGAGCGCAGCAAAAAAAAATCAAAAGGTGAAACCCGCGAAGCTCACCGAATTCTTCCAACATACCTCCCCTTCGTTACAAGTCCTGGAGACTCAAAACCCCTTTTCTCAATTATCTCCTTCGCCTACACGGTCAGAGTCTGTAGATATGGAGCCTCAAGACGAATCAAATCCATCTTCATGGATGGAAAGAACCATGCAGAGACTCTTCTCCTCCTCTCGTGAAAACTTGCAAGCGGACTTGAAGCAAATGATGACAGAGTTCAAAGCAGACATCCAATCTTTGGTCTCCAGGACCGAACATGTTGAAAAAAAGATGGCAGAGCTAACCACCTCCCATAACATGCTAATAGATGCCAATACTGACCTGGAGGAGGAGGTCCAGAGGTTATCTGCCAAACATCTAGATCTCGTAGATAGATCACGTAGGAACAACATACGGATAAGAGGCATTCCAGAATCTGTCTCTGCTAACGCGCTTGCTCCCTTCTTGACCGACCTTTTAGCGATTGTTTTGCCAGATGCTTCACAAATGGAACTTGAAATAGATCGCATCCACCGCCTGCCGAAGCCTAAACACCTAGCCCCATCTGTCCCATGAGATGTGATAGCTAGAATACACTATTTCAGAACCAAAGATAACTTCCTAAAGGCTTTAAGAGGTAAAGTTTCCTTACCGGAAAGATTCGCCAACGTTTCGATCTTTCCAGACTTGTCTGCTGGAACAATGCTTAAACGAAAAGAATTCGCCCCATACACTAAAATTCTGCGTGAAAAAACACTGGTTATCATTGGGGTTTCCCGGTGAAACTGATTGTCAACATGGACAATGTTTCGACGGTATGTCTAACACCATCAATGGCAAAAGACCTCCTTCTATCCTGGGATCTACTCCCCTCGCCCACCACTACTCCTCAAAAAAAAAACAAATCCAGACCGGAGGCAATCACACTGCTTTGGTCAGAAAAGCATAGCAGATCAAAGACCCGGGCTAATGACTGATTCCGTGCTCAGTACAAGTCTATTGGATCTCCTGAGCTGGTGCTGAGTAAATTGACCAACGTAATGACTTTCATCTGTTTTAGTTACATACCTTCTCTCCTTTTCCTTCACAGGAATAGGCAATGACTTGCCCCACCGTTGATTCCCATTCAGTGGAATCCCCAGTCGTCCACATTCTTTGTCTTTTAACAGTTTCTCTGTTCCTTAGTTGTGTTAGTTCACTTTATTTCTTTACAGTTCGTCGTGGCCTTGTCGTATTTCATTGGCATTTGTTACAAGTTCTCAGGGAAATGTCTTTTTGCAGCAACATGTATGTAACTGCTTTTTTCTCTAACGATCATAATGGGTGTTAAACTTATGTCTTTCAATGTAAAAGAAGAAAAACCAACAGAAAATGAGAGCAGCACCAATTCTCCACAACGGGTAAATATCAAATATCAAAGTTCTGTGCATCAGCCAGTCCACTGGTTGTGTAAGCCTTGAACACACCAACAAGATAGCCAGGAATAGAAGAATGCGAACGGCAGCACCAGATGGATTAAAACAGGAACTCTTTATTCCATAAGGAGTACAAAATGCAACATTTCAGCCACTACACTGTGGCCTTTCTCAAGCAGCACAAAAGTAAAAAAAGTCAATGTAAACGGTCTCAATTCCCCGTTTAAACGGTCTTTACTGTGGAAGGAAGTTCTTGCATCCCGTGTAGATGTGGTTTGTGTGCAGGAAACTCACCTTTGTAGGAAAGAAACTTTTAGACTCCAGCACAGAAATTTTTCCCATTCATTCCACTCTGCTCGGGATGTTTAGAAAGCAGGAGTTTCGATTTTTATTAAGAACACGGTCGCATTTTCTCTTTCTAAATCTATAATAGACCCCGGTGGTCATTACATAATCCTGCACTGTACTTTAAATTCTGCAGCATACACGCTGGTAGGAATTTATGCACCTAATAGCCATCAGCTCTCTTTTATTACAAAGGTTATTACTAAAGCTAAGAAAGAGTCAAAAGGGAATCTAGTGATTTGCGGTGATTTCAACATAGTGATTGATAAATGCAGGGATAGATCTAGGAGCAGCTCCAAATCAGCTCCTGAGCTGAATACACTGATCCTAGAAGAAAATCTTCATGACCCATGGAGATATGCCCACCCAACAGAAGTAGATTATACCTATTATTCCGCAGCACAAAACTCACATTCCAGGATTGACTTATTTTTACTAAATAGGACAGCGCTAGTCGCAGTGTCTAATTCCAAGATTGGTTGCAGGACATGGTCGGACCATGCTCCAATCTACCTCACCTTACAGAACCGCCTGACTCCCACCTTCCATACAACGTGGAGATTAAACAACTTCTTACTCAAATCGTAAAAGATAGTGAAAGAAATTACTAAATCTCTCACAGATTATTTTGAATTAAATTCCCCTTCAGCACCCTCAGAAGAAATATTCTGGTGTGCCCATAAGGCATACATAAGAGGTATAATTATGAAAATCTCTGCGAGAGAGAAATGGTCTAGAGCAGCGGTTCTCAACCTGTGGGTCGCGACCCCGGCGGGGGTCGAACGACCAAAACACAGGGGTCACCGGCCGGCCGGAGAGCTGCGGGGGGCGCCGTCAGGACAGAGAGCTGGGTGCTGCGGACTTGCGGAGGAGCGCTGTGGGCGCCGCACTATGCAAGCAGCTGCAGGGAGGAGGCGCAGCGGCGGCGCCGTTTGAATTACTGAGGGGAGGGGGAGCAGTGGGCGCCGTTACTCGCAGCATTGGTGGCTCAGTGAGCCGCTCCTGTGAGCGGCGCTGCGGCGAGCACGGACTTACGTCCCGCCGTCCTTGTGGGCGGTGCGTGCATCACGTGCTCACTCTATGTATCCAAGCATCAGGAACAGTCCTGCCGTAATCAGTGCAGGGAGAACGCTGACACTGTACGGCAGGGCTGTTCCTGGCTGCAAGGTAATTTAGTGTAAAACACACACACACACACATCCATAGCATCATGCATTGTCTGTGTGTGGTACAAGTAATAGGTTATTAACCTGTTACTTGTACCACACACAGCCATTACATTCACCCTCCCCCCCCCTACATGGGGGGGTGTGAGTGGCACATGAGGGGTCACATATGTAACCCCGCATGTGCCAATCACAGCCTACCCCTCCCCCCGCCCCCCCCCCCCCCCTGACAAGGTTATATCCATGTAACGGCTCAGAGTGCTACCTTTATATGTATGTGACATGTAGAGGTACCGCTCAGAGGCGTCACACATATGTAACCCTCCATGTACCACTCACAGTCCCCTGTATAAGGTTACATCTATGTAATGGTTCTGAGCGATACCTTTATATGTATGTGACATGTAGAGGTACCGCTCAGAGGCGTCACATATATGTAACCCCCCATGTACCACTCACAGGCCCCTGTATAAGGTTAAATCTATGTAACGGCTCTGAGTGGTACCTTCATATGTATGTGACATGTAGAGGTACCACTCAAAGGCGTCACACATATGTAACCCCTCATGTAGCAAAATTACAGTTTTGAAGTAGCCATCAAAATAATTTTTTGGTTTGGGGTCACCGCAACATGAGGAACCATATTGCGGGGTCACGGCATTAGAAAGGTTGAGAATCACTGGTCTAGAGACTTGCTACTAAATGAGGTCCTAGAGAAAATTAAACGGTTAGAAGCGCAATTCAAAATAAATAACCTTCAAACCACCAAGGAAGAACTAACTGTACTCCGAGCTAAGCTTAGCATTTTACATCTACAGCAATACGAGAACCACCTAAATAGGCTCCGTTGGAACTTTTATTTACAGGGGGATAGACCTAGTAAATTATTGGCTCAAAGAGTCAAGGCGGTTCAAGCAAAAACCAGAATCTCATGCATTTCCTCTCCCTCTCATGGCAAAATTTCTGATCCGCAACAAATTTCTAATACCTTTGCTGCATGGGCGAATTGATTCTAACGAAGTGGAATTCGTTTAGAATTTCAGGAAAACTTCGGTTCGGAAAGAAGTCGAACTTTGGGGTAATTCGCGTGAACGAAGTGTGCTTTTGAATGATAAAATGGCTGCGAGCACATGGCGTTACATGGGGCAAAGAACTCTGGGAGGAAGAAGAGCATAGCCTGCATGACATGTGCAGAGAAAAAGCCAATAAGAGACCGGCGGGAGTCTGTGACGTTACCGCACTATATATGTCCGGGCGCGAAGCTGGGAGCTCACACTCCTCTCACTGTACTGATCAGGGAAGGTGCTGCTGTGGCTGCTTATGATAGCTGATACTAAAGAACTCATTTTTATACAGCGATTTTTGTGGGGTGTCTCAGCTTGTCTCAGAGACTGCTTCTCTTAACGTTCTATTTCTGATTTTGTGGGTTATTGGATCTGAAGTCCAGTGTGGGTCCTGTGCAGCTGCATATACATTTTAATGCTATCTGCTCACAGCACATTGAATATCCAAGGGTGATCTAAGCCTGTTCCTGTTGTATTCATTCATTTAAAGAAACAGCGTTTTTACAATACAAATACCACTTCATTTTTGGCTGCTAAATTCTTTTGCGCAATTTACATCCAGGGGTTAAGCGTTGTTCTGCTGTTGTGGTGACTAAAAGAAAATACATTTTTCCTGTAGCATAATTCACAAGCAAAGGTTAATTACAAGTTTTCCTCTTGTTGTGTAGCGTAAAAAACACGCCATTGTAACACGCTACAAAGCTAGTAGTTTTTGGTTGCTCAATTATTTTGTGCAATTTACATCCAGGGGTTAATAAAGTGTTGTTCTGCTGTTGTGGTGACTAAAATAACCCGTCTTTTTCACCAACAAAAAATACATTTTTCCTGTAGCATAATTCACAAGCGAAGGTTAATTACAAGTTTTCCTCTTGTTGTGTAGCGTAAAAAACACGCCATTGTAACACGCTACAAAGCTGGTAGTTTTTGGTTGCTCAATACTTTTGCGCAATTTACATCCAGGGGTTAAGTAAGCGTTGTTTGCTGCTGTGGTGACTAAAATAAACCGTCTTTTCACCGCCAAAAAATAAATTTTTTCCTGTAGCATAATTCACAAGCGAAGGTTAATTACAAATTTTCTCTTGTTGTGTAGCGTAAATACACACCATTGTAAAAACGCTACAAAGCTGGCAGTTTTTGGCTGCTCAATTCTTTTGCGCAATTTTACATCCAGGGGTTAATAAGCGTTGTTCTGCTGTTGTGTGACTAAAATAAACCGTCTTTTTCATCGCCAAAAAATAAATTTTTCCTATAGCATAATTCACAAGCGAAGTTTAATTACAAGTTTTCCTCTTGTTGTGTAGCGTAAAAAACATGCCATTGTAACACGCTACAAAGCTGGTAGTTTTTGGTTGCTCAATTCTTTTGCGCATTTTACATCCAGGGGTTAATTAAGCGTTGTTCTGCTGCTGTGGTGACTAAAATAAACCATCTTTTTCACCGGCAAAAAAGACATTTTTCCTGTAGCATAATTCACAAGCGAAGGTTAATTACAAATTTTTCTCTTGTTGTGTAGCGTAAAATACATACCATTGTAACACGCTACAAAGCTGGTAGTTTTTGGCTGCTCAATTCTTTTGCGCAATTTACATCCAGGGGTTAATTAAGCGTTCTGCTGTTGTGGTGACTAAAATAAACCGTCTTTTTCACCGGCAAAAAAGACATTTTGCCTGTAGCATAATTCACAAGCGAAGGTTAATTACAATATCCCCTGCTTCTTGCAGTAGGCGGCAAAGTATAGATGTGGAGAGTGGCATGGGAGGTCATGTTGTGAGGGGTCAGCCTCTGCATACCAAGACCGGTGATGAGGACAGCAGTGACAATGAAACACATATAGATGATGATGTAGCAGACATCACTTGGGAACCGGGTGAGGCAAGGGCTTCATCATCGTCAGGAGAAGAGGGCGTCCGCTTGCGCTTCAGGCAGCGGCGCAGCCAGCAAGTGGGTTGTGTGGCCGTGAGCCAGCAGGATAGCAGCAGTGTGAGGTTGGGAGCCAAGCGGCCACGGGGGAAAAACCCGCTTCGCAGGTCCAAGAAAGTAGCGGCACAGGGGCTCAGCGAGGCAGCGGCGGCAGTAGTCACTCAGTGCAGAGCGTTGGCAGTAAAATCAGCTACTCGGCGGTGTGGCAGTTCTTTGCTAAGACACCGGAGGAGCCAAATATGGATATATGTAGAATCTGTAGGCAGAAAGTGAAGCGTGGCCAGGGAGCTAACGTTAGCACCATGGCCCTGCATCAACACATGCAGCGTCACCATCCGGTGGCCTGGGAGAAACTTGGCTCAGATGTGGTGGTCCATCCTGCAACAACAGCAGCAGCAGCGCCCAGTGGCACGCATGCCATTGCAGCCAGTCAAGGCTCCACCACCTCTGCAGAAGGGAGCTGTTTCTCTTTGACATCATCTCCCGGTCCAGATACTCCTGCTCCTTGCTACTCATGGCGCCAGCAGTCGTTCAGCGAGGTGATTGCCAAGAGACAACAATATGTGTCCAACCATCCTACGGTGCAGAAGCTGACCGTGCTCCTGTCCAAGTTGTTGGTACTGCAGACCCTCCCTTTCCAAATGGTGGAATCTGCACCGTTCAGAGAACTAATGGCTTGTGCCGAGCCGAGATGGAGAGTTCCAAGCCGTAATTTCTTTTCCAAAAAGGCAGTACCAGCACTTCATAAATATGTAGAACAGAAGGTGGGCCAGTCCTTGAGCTTATCGGTTTGTTCCAAGGTGCACGGCAGCACGGACGTCTGGAGCTGTAACTATGGTCAGGGCCAGTACATGTCCTTTACGGCCCACTGGGTGAATGTGCTTCCTGCCCAGGCACACCAACAACTTGGACAGGAGAGGCCACTTTCTCCTCCACGTTGTCAAACTGCGGCTCCTGCACCAATGTCCGCCTCATCCTCCTCCACCACCACCACCATCTCAGCCTCCACAAGTACTGCTGCATCATACCACATGTGTAGGGCACAGCGGTGTCACGCAGTTCTACACCTGGTTTGCCTCGGCGAACAAAGTCACAAAGGGGAGGAACTGCTCCACGTCATGCAGCAAGAAATCGATGTGTGGCTTTCTCCGCACCATCTGCAAATCGGAACCATGGTGACGGACAATGGGAGTAACATGGTGTCCGCGCTGCACCGAGGAGGGATGGTCCATGCGCCCTGCATGGCGCACGTGTTCAATCTGGTTGTGAAAAGGTTCCTGAAGTCTTCCACCGATCTTCAGAAAATTCTGAAAATGGCCAGGAAACTGTGCAAGCACTTCATCCATTCTTACAAAGCCAGGAACACCCTCCTCGAGTTGCAGCGGCAGAACGGCCTCCCCCAACACACTCTGATATGTGATGTTTCCACTCATTGGAATTCCAGCCTACACATGTTGGACCGACTGTATGAACAAAGAAAGGCCATTAACGATTTTTTGATGATCCAGGCAGACAGGAGTACACCCCTGTGTAACTTTGATGTCAGCCAGTGGCAGCTCATGCGTGACACCTGCCGTTTGTTGAGGCCATTCGAGGAGGCAACATTACTTGTCTGTCGCCAGGACTACGGGATGAATAACGTCATTCCACTGCTTCATGTCCTGGAACAGATGCTGAAAAATCTGTCTGGGCAGGGGACTGGAGACGAGGCGAGTACATCTCGTGGCCACATGAGTCCGGTGGGGACTGAAATGGAGGAGGAGGACATTGGAGCAGAAGCATTGTCTGGTGAAATGAGTGGATTTTCTACCCAGGTGACAAGAGAGGAGGAGCAGGAGCAGCTGGAGGAGGTAGATGGAGATGAGGAAGACGAGGCAGATGACCCGCAAGCACCGTGGCAGTATACAGTGGAGATGGAGGCAAGGAGCCCCTCGGAGTCACTTGTGCAGATGGCCCGCAGCATGCTGATTTGCCTGGCTAGTGACAGCCGAATAGTCAGCATCCGGCAGAGGGATGACTTCTGGCTCTCCACCCTATTGGACCCACGCTTCCGGTCCAAAATGGGAGCCTTTGTCCCAGCTATTGAGAGGGAGGACAAACTCAAATACCATAGGGAAATCCTCCGTAGTCAGTTGGACGCTACCTATGTGCGGCATCGTCCCTCCTCTGACAGGTCGGACCGGGGGGTTCTTCAGCACTCCCGTACTCCAGCCACGGCTGCTGGGGGAAGGGGGGGGGGTAGGAGCAGTACCAGCTCCATCAGCAGCAACCTAAGTTTGGAGCCACTGATGAGCAGCTTCCTTCACCCGCCTAGTGAGGAGGGCAGTCGACAGCAGCAGCAGGACCTGGAGCAGACCCTAAACCAACAGGTGGTGGCCTACTTGGACAGCCACTCTGCCCACCCCAGTTAGAAGATCCGCTGGACTACTCGGCAGCCAAACTGGATGTGTGGCCGCAACTTGCCGAGTTTGCAGTGGAGAAGCTGTCCTGCCCGGCCAGTAGTGTGGCATCAGAGCGGGTGTTCAGTGCGGCGGGGGCCATCGTTACCCCAAGGAGAACCCGCTTGTCCATGGGAAATGTGAAACGACTGACCTTTGTCAAGATGAATCAGGCATGGATCGCCCAGGATTTCCGCACACCAATGTCTTAGGCGTCAGACTACATCAGCCATGATGCCTCACCCAAACTGTGAGAAATGAGTCTGGGTTTAAACTATCTGCCAAAGCCACTATTCTGATGCTGCCACCCGCCTGATGCCACACATCTGCTGACAGTTTCTCCATCTGCCACCAACCATCTTACCAGGGACTGGTATTGCCACCCACCTCCACACTCTGTCATTGTGCCATTTTATGACCTCATGCTGCTGCTGCTGTTGCTGGTGCCGTGACATCCACACTGTGTCATTGTGCCACTCTCTGACCTCATGCTGTTGCTCCTGCCGCCGTCACCTCCACTCTCTGTCATTGTGCCACTCTGTGGCCTACTCCAGTTTTTGCCACCTCCAGAATGTCATTGTGCCACTGTCTGACCTCATGCTGCTGCGCCGTCACCTCCACTCTCTGTCATTGTGCCACTCTGTGGCCTAATACTATTTTGCCACCTCCAGAATGCCATTGTGCCACTGTCTGACCTCATGCTGCTGCCGCCGCCGTCACCTCCACACTGTGTCATTGTGCCACTCCGTGGCCTACCCTGTTTTTGCCACCTCCAGAATGTCATTGTGCCACTGTCTGACCTCATGATGCAGCGGCCGTCACCTCCACACTCTGTCATTGTGCCACTCTGTGGCCTGCTCCTGTTTTTGGAACCTCCAGAATGTCATTGTGCCACTGTCTGACCTCATGATGCTTCCGCCGTCACCTCCACTCTCTGTCATTGAGCCACTGTGGCCTACTCTTGTTTTTGCCACCTCCAGAATGTCATTGTGCCACTGTCTGACCTCATGCTGCTGCTGCCGTCACCTCCACTCTCTGTCATTGTGCCACTCTGTGGCCTACTCCTGTTTTTTGCCACCTCCAGAATGTCATTGTGCCACTGTCTGACCTCATGCTGCTGTTGAGGCGGCTGTCGTGACCAACACAATGTCATCATTGTGCCACACTGTGGCCTACTCCTGTGTTTGCCACGTCCAGAATGTCATTGTGTCACTCTCTGACCTCATGCTGCTGCTGCCGTCACCTCCATTCTCTGTCATTGTGCCACTCTGTGGCCTACTCCTGTTTTTGCCACCTCCAGAATGTCATTGTGCCACTGTCTGACCTCATGCTGCTGCCGCCGTCACCTCCACTCTCTGTCATTGTGCCACTCTGTGGCCTACTCCTGTTTTTGCCACCTCCAGAATGTCATTGTGCCACTGTCTGACCTCATGCTGCTGTCGCCGTCACCTCCACTCTCTGTCATTGTGCCACTCTGTGGCCTACTCCTGTTTTTTGCCACCTCCAGAATGTCATTGTGCCACTGTCTGACCTCATGCTGCTGCCGCTGTCACCTCCACTCTCTGTCATTGTGCCACTCTGTGGCCTACTCCAGTTTTTGCCACCTCCAGAATGTCATTGTGCCACTGTCTGACCTCATGCTGCTGCTGCCGTGACCTCCACACTGTGTCATTGTGCAACTCTGTGGCCTACTCCTGTTTTTGCCACCTCCAGAATGTCATTGTGCCACTTTCTGACCTCATGCTGCTGCCGCCGTCACCTCCACTCTCTGTCATTGTGCCACTCTGTGGCCTACTCCTGTTTTTGCCACCTCCAGAATGTCATTGTGCCACTGCCTGACCTCATGCTGCTGCTGTGGCTGCTGCCGTAACCTACACACTGTGTCATTGTGCCACTCTGTGGCCTACTCCTGTTTTTGCCACCTCCAGAATGTCATTGTGCCACTGTCTACCTCATGCTGCTGCCGCCGTCACCTCCACTCTCTGTCATTGTGCCACTCTGTGGCCTACTCCAGTTTTTGCCACCTCCAGAATGTCATTGTGCCACTGTCTGACCTCATGCTGCTGCTGCCGTCACCTCCACACTGTGTCATTGTGCCACTCTGTGGCCTACTCCTGTTTTTGCTACCTCCAGAATGTCATTGTGCCACTTTCTGACCTCATGCTGCTGCCACCGTCACCTCCACTCTATGTCATTGTGCCACTCTGTGGCCTACTCCTGTTTTTGCCACCTCCAGAGTGTCATTGTGCCACTGTCTGACCTCATGCTGCTGCTGTGGCTGCTTCCGTAACCTACACACTGTGTCATTGTGCCACTCTGTGGCCTACTCCTGTTTTTGCCACCTCCAGAATGTCATTGTGCCACTGTCTGACCTCATGCTGCTGTGGCTGCCACCGTCACCTCCACACTCTGTCACTGATGTTGCCACCTGAGCCCTCAGCTTGTTTTTTTTCCAGCTGTCTCTGCCATGACTTTATCAGGCTACATTCCCCCTTCAGTTTTTTGGTCAGTTTTGCCCTCTTAAGTGCCCAGGGAATTTTAGAGTGAATCGATTCCAAGAGCGGCGGCAGTCATACTAAAACACAACATTGTATGAAGACCAAACCAAGCTCCCTCTGCATATTTAAGCATGGCACAACGTTCTACAGCACCCTGCAGGCTCTGTGCAGCCTGGAAATAGCTGTTTTTTAACGTGATTCGTCCCAAAGTAATTCGGACCCAATTTATTTTTGTCGGTAAATTTGGCAAATTGATTTTTGAGAAATTCGCCCATCTCTAATTATAGCTCCTTATACAACATTGATTCTGGTGAAAAAGTTCCCCAAGCCTGCGAGATAGATATAGATAAGTTCTTACAAGAAGTCTCACTTCCCACACTCTCTCAAGAACAATTAGTTATCTTAAATAAACCCATTTCACAACAAGAAGTGGAGAAGACCATACAACAACTAAAATGTAATAAGTCCCCAGGCCCTGATGGCCTTACCAATGAGTACTACAAATTGCTGGCAAACATACTCTCTCCCCACTTGTCCCGTCTATTCAAGGTGATTGCTGAAAAAAGGTCTCCTCCGGGGGAAATGCTGTGTGCAACCATATCTACCATTCCAAAACCGGGTAAATCACCAGATCAAGTAACAAATTACAGACCTATTTCCCTACTTAATTCGGATATAAAGATATTTTCTAAAATTTTAGCTAACAGGGTTAATGAGGTACTCCCACACTTGATAAATAAGGATCAAGTAGGATTTGTAAAGGGCAGACAGACAAGGGATGGCATACGAAGAGTCTTAAATATTGTTCAAATAGCAAATGGACAAAAAATTCCTTTCTCTCTTTTCTCGTTGGACGGAGAAACGGCCTTCGACAGGATTAATTGGAAGTATATGAAGAAAGCGTTGTCAAAGTTTGGTTTTAAAGGTTTGATCTTCTCGGCCATCACTTCTCTGTATTCACGACCGTCAGCTAAGGTTTATGCATCTGGTTTTTTATCAGATACATTTGTTATAACTAATGGGACTAGGCAGGGATGCCCATTAACCCCTTTGATATACGATCTTTGTGAGGAAACCCTGGCGGAGCATATCCGAAAATCTCCTTGGATTGTTGGACTAACCATAAATAATACTACTCATAAAGTGAGTTTATATGCGGACGATATTTTGGTTATGTGCCAACAACATGAAGTCTCCATTCCGGCTCTGCTCGAGATACTGGACCGTTATGCCCGGATCTCATATTATAAACTAAATATATCTAAGTCTATTCTCCTTCCTATAAACTGTTCGCCTTCCCTTAAAGGTCAGTTACCACAGTTGGATGTTATGTGAGCCAAAACCTTCATCACTTATCTCGGTATTAAGATTTACCCTGATATAGGAACTACCTTGGAGAAAAATCTACAAGATCTTAGCGATACTATGACTGTAGAGATTAACAGACTTAACAAGTTTTCACTGTCCTGGTTGGCCCGTATCAACCTGTCTAAAATGGTGCTTCTACCCAAATTTTTGTATATCTCCAGATACCTGCCCTTCCTATTTTCTAAAGCATTCCATAATAAACTCCAAAACCAATTACTCCGCTTTATATGGAGCTCAAAGAAACCCAGAGTTCTGAGGCAGCATCTATACAGAAGAAGCAACAATAGTGGCCTCTCAGTTCCGAATCTTCTTCAGTATAATGTCGCTTCAGTGTTAGAACCTTTGCAGCTCCATTGGCAGTCCTCTAATTCTCAACACTGGTTTGATCTCGAAAACTCTACAATATCTAGGGGTTCTTTCAAGGACCACTTGATAGGAATGCTATGTGGTAGCAAACCTCCAGAACTTGCACTTCTTACTTTGTCACATGCGACTAAGGCATGGAGTAAATACATTGTCCAAAAATGTAAGGTTTCGGTTCCTAAGGTTAACTGTCCCCTCTCGGTACTTTACTGTTTGGCTCCGGAGGTTCCTATTACACCATGGATAGATATGGGGGTTGACTCTATTGGAGAGCTTTTCCATCTAAATCTGTTTAAATCTTTCTAAGATTTACGTAAACAATTTCCTATACCCCATAGCCATTTCTTTATTTTCTTACAAATTAGACATGCAGTACAATCGTGTCAGTGGCCGTCTATTTCTTGCTTGGCCTCTCCATTCCATACACTGCTCTGGAGTAATTCAGGAAACGTTAAAGGTCTTTCAGCTGCATATCAAACTCTTTATGATGATGATTCAACAGTTAAACCTGAATACGTTCTGAGGTGGGAAAGATCCTTGAAACAGTCATTTCCTATAGACCTGTGGTTAGACGCAGTTAAAATCACGGTCAAACACTCCAGGTGCGCTAATCATGTGGAACTCTCAAGAAAAATACTTCTTGGTTGGTATTTAACCCCGGCTCGTTTAGCCCACATGACTCCTGGGTATTCACACCTCTGTTGGAGGCAGTGTGGCCGTAGAGGCTCCCTTTTACAGATGTGGTGGAAGTGCCCAGTCATATATCCGCTTTGGAAAAAAGTGGAAAAGGTGTTGCAGCAAATCCTGGGTTGGAAATGCAACCTTTCCCCGGATATGGCTCTGTTAGATCTTTAATTTCATAACATACCATATCCTTTCCACACAGTCTTAGCACATATTTTAATCGCTACAAGACTTACATCCGAATTCTATGTAAAAAAACCCCATATTTATGTCACATGGCTGGACCATTGTAAATCTAGCACTTCTTGCCCTTCGTCTCTCCCGTACACCCTAATAGATTGTAAGCTCTTGCGAGCAGGGCCCTCACACCTTGTGTCTCATCTGTAAGTACTTTTAATGTGTAATGTCTGTACGTTTACCCTCCAAATTGTAAAGTGCTGCGGACTCTGTTGGCGCTGTATAAATAAAGATTATTATTATTACAATAGCGGCTAATTGGAAAACAACTCTCACGCCCTCTATAAAAGAAGTCATAGATAGAGTAAATAAACAACATAATTGTGAAACAAGTCTTGCTGTTCCCCCACATAAAATAGCGAAACTTAGAGAACAATGGCGCCCATGGACAGAGTCTATTTACTTCCAATAGTATGTCTAAGACGTAGTATAACCCATATGGTTGTTTGAGACTGTTACTTAAATCTGTTTTTTGAGTTCCAATAATTAATCGTCTACCTTTTTATTGTTTGATATTCATATGATGTTCAAATATTACTGTTGCTGATTACATGTATATCTGAGATACGTTGCATAGAATTGGCTGTTGATCTCATTATCGTAGATAAGATACCTGGCCTGTTTGTAGTTTAACGTTGTGACTTGTTATATTCACGATAGAGTTTACTTGTATGTTTATGCCTACTTGTGAAATTTCAATAAACTCTTTTGCCGATAAAACCACAACTCGCAAGTCTTCAATAGAATGGTCTTCTCTGGAGAAATGTGCGGCCACTGGGAGATCAGTTCTGCTGTTATTAATGGTGAATCTGTGTGAATTCATGCGCTGACTGAGCCTCTTCCCTGTTTCCCCCACATAGAGGCCTGTGGTGGGACATCGCACACACATAATGAGATATACCACATTGGAAGACCTTTAGGAAAACATCCCCCTAATACTGTGCACCTGCTGTGATTGTGGGACAGGTACACTGTCAGTGGTGTGGATGTACCTGCAGGTCTTGCACCTGTTTTGCAGGCAGGGTGAGGTGCCATTTTCAGTTGGGGCCTTAATGGCACTCCGTACAATAAAAAGCCACAGGTTTGGTGGTTGCCGAAAAGAAAGGAGAGGAGGCACTGGGAATATTTCTTTGAGTCTGTTGTCCCCATGCAGCACAGGTTGGAGTTCCTTGGCAATCTTTTGTAGGATCTCCAGCTGTGGGCTGTAGGTGACAACTGGGGCACTCGGGCTTCATCCTGGGTCTCTTTGTATGTAAGTAGACTGTCTCTGTTAATGGCTGCCGCTTTGTTTATTTGGTTGTCCGTCATTTTAGGTATGTATCCCAATTGGAAAAATTTCGTCCTCAGATCCGGGAGGTACTTGTCCAGGTCTGCCTTGTCGGAGCAAATACGATTGTATCGTATAGCCTGGTTGTATATAATGGATTGGCTTGGGATGGAAGCTGTCATTTCTCAGGTAGGCCATTCTGTCTGTAGGTTTGTGGTATATTGATGTGAGTAGCTGGTGGTCTTTAATGTGTATTGTGGTATCCAGAAAGTGAATTTTTAGGTAAGCTTAAGGTTGATGGTGGGGTGAAAGTCATTGAAGTCATTATGGTTTTGAAGTAGGGCCTCCTCGCCTGCAGTCCAGATGACAAGGATATCATCAATATAACAGAGGTACATCATGGGTTTGGTGGTGCATGTTGATAAATATGTTCCTTCCAGTTCCGCCATATAGAGGTTTGCATACTGGGGTGCACATCTGGACTCCATTGAAGTTCCCTGTAGATATAAGTCCTCTACAAAAGTAAAATAGTTATGGCTAAGTATGAACTGTATGAGCTGTGCGACGGGGTTTGTTGGGAGGTTATGTTTCTCCAGGTGCACCCGACATGCTGCAACTCCATCCTTGTGGGTAATGTTGGTATACAGGGATTCTACATCCATGGTAGCCAAAATGCTACCCTCAGGTAGTGGACCGAGGGCATTCAGTTTAAGAAGGTCTGTGGTGTCCTGGATTTAGCTTGGAGCATCCCTGACCGGGGTTTTTAGGATATTTTACACCCAACCCGAGATGTCTTCTGTCAGTGTCGCAATGCCAGAAATGATAGGCCTCCCAGGGTTGCAATCTTTGTGTATCTTGGGGAGCATATAGACGCAGCCCAGCCTGAGATCCTCTGGAATAAACACTTCTACCTGCTTTCTGGACCTGAATTAGAAACGTCTTTATCATATCCTTTAGTTGTTTCATATGGGCCGCTGTGGGATCATTTCCAAGTTTGCAGTAGTGGACCAAAATAAACAAAGCAGCAGCCATTAACAGCCTAGGAAAGATTGCAAAGGAAGTCCAGCCTGTGCTACATAGGGACAACAGACTCAAAGAAATATTCCCAGTCCCTCCTCTCCTTTCCTTTCGGCAACCATCAAACCTGTGGCGTATTACTGTCCAGAGTGCCCTTAAAGCCCCAATTGAAAATGGCACCTCATTCTGCCTGCAGAACAGGTGCAAGACCTGCCGGTACAATCCACACCACTGACAGTGAACCTGTCCCACAGTCATAGCAGGTGCACAGAATTATGGGGGACATTTTCCTACAGGTCTTCCAATGTGATATATTTCATTATGTGTGTGCACTATCCCCACCACGGGCCTCTATGTGGGGGAATCAAGGCAGAGACTCAGTCAGCGCATGAATTCACACAGATTCACCTTTAATAACAGCAGAACTGATCTCCCAGTGGCCACACATTTCTCCAGAGAAGACCATTCTATTGAAGACTTGGGGGTCGTGGTTTTAATGGGACATTTTAAGACACAGAGGGAGAGAAGGGAATGGGAATATAAGTTAATACAAAAATTTAAAACTCTGAAAAATGAACTTAATATTCATAGCAGCTTCATGTCACAATATGTATGAACTGTGAGGGTCACAAATCAGACTTGATAGCTAACAGATAACAACAACAATCACTGATCCCTCCTGTCACGCCTCACAAGTTTCCAGATTGTTTATTTCTTGACCTGTTGTAATTGGCTTCTCTACTTATTGCATTTTGTTATTTTTAAAGATTCTAAGTTTCTTGAAGGTCCATGTCTTTTGTGTATAAAAAGTCTGTGAATTTTCAGTTTCTTGTATAACATCATGTCTGAAGAAGTGAGCTAGTATTTTCGAAAGTTCACCATCAAATATACTCAGTTATCCTCTAGAAGGTATCGCCTTATTTCTTCACTTTTCTACTACTTTCTATAGCTAACACACTACAACATTATACTTGAGAGATGTTAATCAGCTTGTGATACAAATCAGAGGTGCTTTCTTCATTGTAATGCCCCAGCACATTCTCTCCCCCAGCACAGCAGACCCCCTTCCACTCAGATACAATTTATCTGTAGAAAACAGATTGTACCTCAATGAAAAATCAGCCCAGTGCTCTAAGAACCCAAACCCTTCTTTCCTAAACTAAGACTTTAGACATGCAATTAACTCACTGAGCCCCCACTTTCTTTCCTGCATATCGCATGGCAAAGGCAGTATACTGAATCACACAACCTTGGAGGTCCTTCTCTTCAGCTTGGAGTTCTTTAAAATTATTCTTTAGGATCCTCCACCTACCATGTATTCTGTCATTGTTCACAACATAAACCACGACAGCTGTGTCATAGCCAGCCCCTCCCAATAATTTATCCAACCGGTTCACCACTTGCCAAACCATAGCACCAGGGAGACCAGCAAACCATTCAGTTGAGGCAAATTATTCCATCCGTCTTCCTGATTATAGAATCCCATATAACTACTCACTGTCTTTTCCTACCTGCATTCCCATCCCCCCAACTACTGGTTGGGCTGCTCTTCTGGCTACAAGGAAGAGCAATGTCCACTAGGGCTGCCACTTCTGAGACTGATGCCCCAGCATTATCACCCAACTTGGCAATTTTGCTAGGAAGCTCAGGAGCATATATATATTGAGCGGTTGCCGTTCTGGGATTGTAGCAGTCCAATGCAGACAGAGACAGACAGGTTTTTCGGGGCCCAAACACAGGTCCTTTCGTGTTTTATTAATGCCACAGGCAGGTACAGCAAATACAAACAAAACCGTAATCAAAGAAAACTCCTGAAAAATTGTTAGTGTCTATATCCCTTGTGCCTTCTTCAGGTAATACTGATAAAAGATATCTCCACTTATTCCATATTGTAACACCCGGAGTAGTGAATCCTCTGGACCTCCGCAAGCGATGGCAATGGCCACGCTAGGGAGCGGAGTCTAAGTAGGTCCCGGTATTCACCAGAGCCCGCCGCAAGGAAGGATGGACTTCCTATGGCGGGAGTCCTACCAGGTCGCTATCCCTGACGCGACTAGCTTGTGGTGGCAGCCGAGGTGCTGGAAAGGACCCAAACGTGTGATGTAACTCGAAGTTTTGGACAGGCAAACAGATCAGGGCAGGCGGAGAAGGTTCATGATCAGGAAACGTAGCACAGAGTCGGTACACGGCAAGACAAGAACGCACTTCCAAACCCACTTTCTCTAAAGACATAAAGCACCAAAGATCCAGCGGGGACCTGCCTGGAGACGTTACCAATATATAGGGTCAGCGGCCGGAAATCAACCAATTACCGGTGCGCTGGCCCTTTAAATTTGAGAGAACTGGCGCGTGCCCTAAGGAGCAGAGATACGCGTGCCAGCCGGCAAGAGACCGCGGAGAAGCAGGAGCGTGGCTGGGTAAGTGTACAATTTATAGATACAATTTATCTGTAGAAAACAGATTGTACCTCAATGAAAAATCAGCCCAGTGCTCTAAGAACCCAAACTCTTCTGTCCTAAACCAAGACTTCAGCCATGCATTTAACTCCCTGAGCTCCCACGGTCTTTCCTGCGTAGCGCATGGCACAGGCAGTATTCTGGAGCACACAACCTTGGAGGTCCTTCTCTTCAGCTTGGAGCCTAGTTCTTTAAAATTATTCTTTAGGATCCTCCACCTACCATGTTTTCTGTCATTGTTCCCAACATAAACCACGACAGCTGGGTCATCGCCAGCCCCTCCCAATAATTTATCCAACCAGTTCACCACTTGCCAAACCCTAGCACCAGGGAGACCAGCAAACCATTCAGTTGAGGATTATTCCATCCGGCTGGGTAAGTGTACAGGCGCAGGGGAACGAGTGCGCACTACTCGTCTCCGAGCCAGGGGAAACCACAGGGGCACGAGAGCACCCGCAGCCTGACCCAGCCTGACCAGCAGCCTGACCCCTGTCATGGTCCAAAATGTTCTCCTCCGGCTCCCATGATCTTTCCTCCGGACCGAATCCCTTCCAGTCGATGAGAAAATGTTGTCTCCCCCTGATAGACTTCATGGCCAGGATTTCCTTCACAGCGAACACGTTGGAGGCTTCGCCTGCAGGTGAAGGAGGGACGACTTTTCGAGAGAAGTGGTTCAGCACCAAGGGCTTCATCAGGGAGGCATGGACGGAATTCAGGATCTGCATGGTGGGTGGAAGCCGGAGCTTATAGGCCACTGGGTTAATACGCTCCAAGGCCTCAAATGGCCCCAGGAACCGTGGACCTAGCTTGTAGTTGGGTATCTTAAACCGGATGTATTTGGCAGAAAGCCACACCTTGTCACCCGGAGCAAAGGTCAGCTTCGGTCTCCTCTTCTTGTCCGCCTGGATCTTCATGCGGACCGCTGTTCGTTGTAGGGACTGACGGGTCTGTTCCCAGATAGTTGTCATATCCCGAACTAGGGACTCCACTGCGGGAACCTCGGAGGATGAGGCCATAGGGAGCGGTGGGCGGGGATGCTGTCCATAGACCACATAGAAGGGGGAAGCGCCAGCAGATTCTGAATCCAAGAAGTTTTATGAAAACTCCGCCCAGGGCAGTAAACTGGACCAATCATCCTGATGGGCCGAGACTAGAGATGGGCGAATTTCTAAAAATTCGATTCGGCCGCTTCGCCGAATTTTCCGTCAAAATTTGTTTCGGTCCGAATTACTTCGGCACGAATCGCTTTAAAAAACAGCTATTTCCAGGCTGCACAGAGCCTGCAGGATGCTGTAGAACATTGTGCCATGCTTAAATATGCAGAGGGAGCTTGGTTTGGTCTTCATACAATGTTGTGTTTTAGTATGACACGCACATGACTGCCGCCACTCTTAGAATCGCTTCACTATAAAATTCCCTGGGCACTTAAGAGGGCAAAACTGACCAAAAAACTCAAGCGGGAATGTAGCCTGATAAAGTCATGCCAGCGAAAGCTGGAAAAAAACAAGCTGAGAGCTCAG
Organism: Phyllomedusa bahiana; assembly: GCA_025379985.1. Taxonomy (NCBI): domain Eukaryota; kingdom Metazoa; phylum Chordata; class Amphibia; order Anura; family Hylidae; genus Phyllomedusa; species Phyllomedusa bahiana. The sequence goes on from JAODAL010016818.1 coordinate 68,083, forward strand.
GTGGCAACATTAGTGACAGAGTCTGGAGGTGACGGCGGCAGCCACTGCAGCATGAGGTCAGACAGTGGCACAATGACATTCTGGAGGTGGCAAAACAGGAAGAGGCCACAGAGTGGCACAATGACTGAGAGCGGAGGCCACGGCGACAGCAGCATGAGGTCAGGCAGTGGCACAATGACATTCTGAAGGTGGCAAAACAGTAGCAGGCCACAGAGTGGCACAATGACACAGTGTGGAGGTCACGGTAGCAGCAGAATGAGGTCAGGCAGTGGCACAATTGTGAAGGTAAAGAGGTTTGAATCAATATTGTGTTGTATGTATAACTATGAAATCCCAAGCTTTTCTCCTTATAAGGCATTTCAGCTTGAGAAGAATCCATTTTGTGGGGAATGATGCAGCAATTATGAAGAAGCTAAGATGACTGCGGCTCAGGATGTGACCACTTGTTATCAGTTTCCTCAAGATGACCTCCGGCTATTATCTCCCTTTCCTGAAGTTTCGTTTTACTGGAAATTGACTGAGTTTTTGCTGATGCAATCCCAGAGACTTTGTCCCCAGAGACAACGTGGACCAATAAAATGTACTTAAAAGCTGCCTAAATATGGACATACGTCCGTTCCTCTCTCCTCTATCGCGCCTGCGCTTGCTTGATTACAGATCATAAAAAACCCCCGTGTGTACTCCCATTGTATTGTCAAATTTTTTTGGGAACATGAATGATTTTTAAACCCGGGAACCCTTTTTGTGCTGACCCCAGTTTCTATCGGCCGATACATTTTTCCCCGGGATCGTATTTTGAATCCCGGGACAAAGGGGTGCCCCCCAAAAATTTTGGGAAAAACCCACCCCCACATTTTTAAAAGGCGCCGAAAACGTAGGCTTTGGCCTGGGTGGACCCCGGACCCCCGAGGCCCCGGGCCACCGGGCCGGGGGCGCTTGGGGAAACCGGGGAGGAATAAATTGGGGCCCTGCGGGCCCTCTAAAGGCCCTCGGAAAGGTTGATCCCATCTATGTTATTTTAAATACCTTTGGGCCTTTTGATGTCTCCCTTTAGTAGATTGCTTTGGCATCGGGTCCCGGGGGGTCACAATAAAGTGCCCTGGGAAAAATTAGAAAATTTTTGATCCAGCTCGGCCACGTCCCCGAACTTTGTTTTGGGCGTGACCAACCCCGTAGCTGGGATTTTTCACTTTTTTGAAAGTCACAAACCCCCCCTTCCCCGGAAAATTGGTTGCTGAAATAAAGTGGGAACCTTGACGTCCCAAAGGGTTTTAATTGTTCATTTGGTACGGGATCCCCGGGGTTATTTTAGGACAAGACTTGGTTACTAGAAAAAATTCGGGTTTGGGTTCCGGGGTTTGGAACTTTTTCCCCGGGGATTGTTTTTTAGACATATAAAGTATACAATTTTGTTCTGACAAAAGACCGGGGGAAAGGTCCCCACATTGTGGCAAAAAAGGGTGGGACTATTTTTTGGTTTTGGCCTAGGGATCTTTATTTTTTTAAATAGAATCCTTGGGGTTGTGGACCGGACCGGGCACGGGCCCCGGGGGCCCCACGGCTGTTAGTTTTGTCAGGATTGGAAAACCCCCCCTACGTAAAAACCCCAAAAAATTTAAATTTTTTAAAAAGGGGACATAATTTTGCCTAAAAAAGGCAGAGACTGTCAAGGAGTTTTTTTGTAGGGAAAGAAGGGAAAAAGTAGGGAAAAAATGAAATGTAAAAGGGTATAATTTGGGGGGATTGCCAAAAAAAGGGAAAGATTGCCCCCACCCCAATTTCCCAGGGATAAAAAAAGTTTTGGGAAGGGAAATTGCCCCAAAAGGGAAAAGGCGGGAGATGGGCACGGGCTCACCTCCAGGGGCCCAAAAATGTTTTCCCCAAAAGGGAAAGGTTTTTTGGGGAAAGTAAAAGGGGCATTGGGGGAGATAAAAATTAAAGCAAACTGAAAGGTTTTAATATGAAAATGTTGTTGAAAGTAAATAGTTTTGTAAAAGAAGCCACTGCCCCAAACCGCCCTAAAAATGGCGGCGCTGGGGGCCCCGAGGGGTGGACCTGAATTGAAAAGTGGAACAAAAATCCTGTTTGGCCAGAGGTTTGTGGGATTTTGTGGGCCCCAAAAAGCGCCCCCTGGGGGCCTATCCAGAACCGCCCCAAGCCCCCCCTAAAACCCCTTATTTCCCCTCCCAAGGAAAAGTATTATCGGGGGCCCCTCCTGCTGTTTTCCCCCCCCCAAAAGGGCCCCTGTAGCACCCCCAAAGGTACTGCCCCCGGGAAACCCCGTTTCCCAACCGCCCCGTACCGGTGATGTTTGGTGGAAGGGGGCCAAAGGGCACCAGTGAGGAAAACGGGAAATTTCCCGTGGGGCCTAAAACCCCCTAAAACGAGAATATCTACAGAGTGGATGACCCGTAGTGCCGTATCTCCCCACGTTTTTGGTCTGGGGGTTTCCGGGGGAAGGGGTATCCCCCCCGGGGCCCCCCTTTATACACCTCCTGGGGCCGAATGCCCCCGGGAAAAAAGGGGCCCCAAAGCTCAGTTTCAGTTAAAGCCCCGAAACGGGGGTTCATGTACTTTTCTTTTCGGGGTAAAAGGAGACTTTACCACTCCCCGATGGGAGCCATAGTTAACCCGCCAACCCTAAATTTTGTCTCCCCGGGGGGGGTTTGGCGCAGTTTTATAAGGGAAAAAAACTGGTACATAGGCTAATCAGATCTGTGAAAGTTATCTAAAAGCAAAACCCCCGGGGTGGAGACGGGAACTGCCTATCCTTTTTGGTTTTTGCAGGAAACCCTTCCCTTCCCATGTATATAATCCACCCCGGGGAAAACCCGGTCTATATTTGCAAAGATAATGACACGGAAACAACCAGTTTTCCCTTTTCTTTTAAACCAAATTTCTTTGGATCTGGTTAATAAAAGGGGTTTGAAACAAAAAAGAAAAAGCCGGCCTTTCCCTCCCTCTTCTCTCCTCCGGTATCTTTAATTTTCCTATAAGTGAAGTTTAGAATTCACTTACATGCATGTGGGGTTTTTTCATTACTAAACCCGAGAGTTTTAAATTTTTAGATGAGGTTAAAATTTTTATTTTCCTTTTCGCCGGGCCCAACACACTGTCCCTTATAGCGGAGGGGGGCCCCCCCTTTGAGATCTTTCCAGAAGATGAGGCCCCCTTAAAGGGGGAAAGGGAAACCCCCCCCACCGGGCCCTTCACTGCCCCCCCCCCATAGAAACCAGCAACATTTACAAAAACTTCTGGTGAAAACGAGACAAGCCCCGCCCCCCCGCTGTAGGGTTGCATTCACCCCTAAACAAAAAAATTGCCTTTCTAGAAAAATTGCCCAGACCCCATGAAATTCCCCATGCATTTTCTAAAAAGTTGCACAGCCCAAGTGCAAATTATGGGGCTTTTTTGGGAAAGATTTAGAGACCCTGTCTCGCCCAAACCTTTTGATTTTAAAAAAAAAACCTCCCCCCCAACAATCCAAAGTACCTGAACCCTTCGGGGCTTGATAAAATTTTTCTTTCGAGTCTGGTTTGGGGTTTTTTGCGACCAGCTAAAAAATCGGGGAAACAGATTTGCCTAAGTGACCACCCAAACCACATTGCGGGGATTGTACAACAAGAGCCAGGAAAGCTGTAAATTTTTTTTGCAGGTAATTAGCCGGGGGGGGTATGAGGACCAAGGGTTCTCTACCCCCAAACAAATCCAATTTTCCCTTTGCTATGAAGCCCTGATAGATGGTTAAGGATGACCTAAAAATTCTAGTCCTGCTACAAGACCGGGCTCTACGGCTCAGAGTAAAAAAGAACCCCCGGGGCAGTGGTAAAGGGGATTTCAAAAAGGGGGAAAACCGGGATAAGAAAAAAAAAGGGAAAAAAGAAAACTTTTAAAACCCTTGAGGGGTTTGATTGGGGGCCCAACCCCTGAAATTTTGTAAAGGCCTTTGCCCCCTTCCCGGGGGCCAGCCCCAAAATGAAAAATGATAGAGAGCCCCTACTGCGGGAGGATTAATCAATTTGGCCTTACAAGAGATTCCGCCGGCCCCCGGAACTTCCCGGCACACCCCACAAAAATTCAGCAATACAGACTTTCCCCTAAATAGGGGGGGGGTCCCAAATTGAGGGTGGGCCAGCTGGTGCCCCCTTTTCCCCAACGGTGGGGGAATTCGTGAGGCCTGGGGGGTAAAACTATTCCTGTAGCAGGACACCCCACTGATTTTTTGGGACACGGTGGGGCCCCCACCTCGGGAAATTTGCAGAAAAGAACCTGCCTCCTGAGGTCCAGACTCCTCTGATGCCCAAAAATTGTATTGGAGTTGGGGGGTCGCATACATAAGTCGCCCCCTCCCCTGTACCAATTAAGGGCGGGCCCCCTTTTCCTGCCCTTAAAGGATCCCTTTTCCCTTTGTTTCTAAACACCTGCCCATTTAAATCTGTTGGAAAAAGACTACTTCAACTGATGCGGGCCAACACCCAAATTTCTCCTCTGAAGGTATGGAGTTTAAATCTACGGGATCCGGGATCGGAAGATGGGATAAAATTTACCATGTGCATTGAACCCCCCCCCAAAACCCAAACCAAAATGTCTTTTACCCAAAGCCTTCTTTATCTTTGACTCATCTGTATTTTTTTAACCTCCCTCCGGGACTTTGGTCACAAGCCAGATGTTTGTTGGGTCTCCTTCCTGTCCACCCGTACATTTGTACCTGAAGGAGGAGTCTTCCTACCCCTAGACTCCCACAGTATCCCCCAAACTGGGCAAGAAATGGGCCCATGTCAAAAACCGGCCCTTTTGAAATCAGGTGTACCGCTCCTGCTTTTCTCCCTGAAAAAAACCCTCTTTTTTTCCCGGGGAAGAAGAAAATCCAAGAAAGGGGGAAAACCCCAGAGATATAGATTTTGGGGCAAGATCTCTGAGCGTTAATGCACCCCTACCCCGGAAACACCATGGTTCCCAACCCCCCAAAACTCTTCTTTTCCCCGTGCCCCCCCAGCTTTTCCCGCTTCACATTATTTATCTGAAAAATGCGTTTTTTCACCGTCCCCTTCAAAGAAGACTGTTTTGGGACTTTTTTTGCTTTTACCTAAAAGGGGTTCTCAATTCACCTTGGGGCCCCCGGAAAACCCCCAAGAAGGGGGCCCCAAATTTTTCCCAAATCAAAATTACTCAAGGTATAAAGTCTCCCCAACATTTTTGGGAGGGGCCAACCCCAAAACCCAAACCCCACTAAGGGGGGCGAGAGCTTTTTGGTGAAGCCCCGAAGATTGGAAAAATCCTTTTCCCTGCTGCAGCATTGGCGCTCAAAACCAAATCCTCCGGATAAACTTCCCCGGGTGCCCCCAAACCAGAGTTTTGGCAGTTATGAAAATCCCAAAAAACACTAAAAATGGAACGGTGAAGCCCTTTCTTTTTTCCCATCCGGGAAACCAAACACACAAATTTTTTAGAGGTTGTCAAGCTTTTTAAAATTTTTGGGTTTGAAGGAAATTTAACCCTATTAAAGTGGAAACTTTTAAGGGATTCATTTAAAAATTAATTAAATAAAAAAATTTTTTAAAAATTTAAAGTTTTTAAAAGGGAAACCCCTTTAAAAAAAGCCCATAGGGAAAAACTCCAATTTTATGGGCTGATTTTAAAAAAAATGCCTAAGGGCCCAAAAACACATTTTTGGGCTCATTTGGGAAAAACAGAGGGTTCATCACAGGCAGGAACCCCTTGAAGCATGGCATAAAAATCAAACCTTATGGGTCCCACAAAGGTACCATCTTAAAGGTTAAAGCCCATGGGAAAAATAAAGACAAAAAAAACCCGAAAAACCCAAAAGCGGGCCAAGGGCCCCAAAAGCAGCACTTTGTGTGGTTCATCCAATGGGTGGATCCTGAACTCATTTTTTTTAACCACCAAGCCCCGGAAGGGAAATTTATTAAACAACAGGAACTGTTTAAATCCAGCCCCTGATTGGGAAGCCCGGGTGGCCCCTCAAGAAAGAATATCACAAAACATCCCGGCAACTGCAAAGGAGAAACAAAAAGGGAAGAAAGAAGGGAGCCAACCTCGAAAGAGGGAAATTTTGGGAATTTCAAAGGCCTTGCCCGTTTTCCTAGACCCAATTTTTCCTGCCCCTTGCAGCCTGGGCCCCCTGGAGCTTTCTCCCGGGGTGGAAAGAATCAACTCAGCTATGTGCAGAATTTGGGACCCCCGCTCCAGGAACATTCCATGGGTTCCACCTAAAAATCAAGCCCCGCCCCCATCTCACCACCTCAACCCTTCCCCAACGGCCCCGTTTCCCCGCGCCTTAAGCAAAACCAAAAATATCCTTCCCAAAGGGTCCCGGTGGACCACATCCAAAGCCAAAGAGTGGAAAATACGAAATGTCCCTTTGTGGCAGTGGGCATGTTTCAGGGTGGCCCGAAACCTACCCAGTGAAACCAAAATGACCTCCAAATAACGCAAAGAAGTTGATTACTGAAAAACTTTCGATTTGGAATCCCCCCAGGTGATCGAGTCAGACCAGGGGGCCCGCATTTTTCTTCCCCCGGTTTTTTCCCAGAACTTTGGGAAATTTTGGGGGTAGATCTGGCCTACACACGCCCCAAACCCTCCCCAAAACTCCCCGAAGGGAGAGAGAAAGAATTTAAAATCTCAAAATTTGGTTTTTTAAAAAAAGACTGCAGAGTCCCCCCTTGCCCGGCCCCGAACTTCTCCCCCCTTTTTTTATTTCCCCGTTAGGGACACCCCCACAAGCAAAAAAAAGGCCTAACCCCATTTTAAATACTGGGTTTTGGGGAACCTCCTTTTGTTTGAAATTTAGGAGCAAAAAGCAGGGGAAAAATAGTGAAAAGACCCGTACAATTTTGATTGAATTGGGCTAAAAGTTGACTAATTTTTCATGCTGGGAGCTTTTGCTTGTCTTCCAAAATCTACAGGGGAAAAAGGGGCATTTATTTTTAAACCAGGGGAACCCCAGTTACAAAAAAAGGGATATAAAAAGGAGGAAAAGGGCCCGGGGCCCAGATTTGAAGGGCCAAAAATTTTTCTGTTATCCTGATTTCCCCCCCGGCCCGTTGGGAAAAATTTTGGGGGGAAAGCCCCCTTTGGGTCCATCTTCTCATTGGGAAAAGGGGCCCATGACAAAAAAAATTGTATTAAAAAAAATTTTTTTTTATTTTTTTTAAACCCATAAACTAATCTATTTTTGAATTTTTTTGGGGTGGGACCCTCACCAAAGTGTGGCAAACCTTTTTTATTTGATGCCTTTCATATAATTCCCCCAAAAATCCCTGCCAGAAGAATGTTTTTTCCCCCCAGGTATGACCTCGATCTTTTTGGAAAGGGGTTTTTTTTACTTGTTGTAAAAACGCCCCGGGAAAAAAAAATTGCTATTACTGGTCAAATGTGGAAAGGGGTCGGGGGAAAGACTGGGGAATATGTCCCCTGAAGCCCGGGACGTTTGGGGCCCAAAGGGAAGGTCCTTACTGGTCCAGGCTGACACTGAAACCCGGGGACCCCGTAAATTTGGGGGGGGTGATACGACCGGGGCGCTGTTTCCCGAGTTCCAACTTGGGGGCCCCCCCCAGCCCCGGAGACATGGGGAAAATATGTCTTTTTTGTATATACCCCGGGTTGTGGGGCGGGAATAGGAGTGTTTGAACTTAAAGATCTTTAAAAACAGACCCAAACCACTGGGCACTACTCCCACTGTACCTCCAAAGGGGAAAAACAAACTCCCGAAAAAAAAGTAAAGAGGGAGTCCCCTTTCCCCAAAAAGCATTTTGGGGAAAAATGTGTTTTTTGGGTTTAAACCCAAGTTTCTCCCCGAAAAAACCTGTGGCTAAATGTTTAAAAAAAACCGTCCCGGGGGCCCCCTAATCTAACAGTTTTGGGTGTTTTGGCCCGCGCCGGGGCCAACCCCACTTGGAAACACACCCCCCAAACACCAGTTAAATGGGAAAAACCAGAATTGTTCTTTTGCCTAAAGAAAAAGCAAAAAAGGTTTTGAAAAGTAAGGGCTTGCTCCCCCTTGTAAAATTTCAAACCCAAAAGTGAGACCACAGGGGGGGTGTGGGTAAACTCCTGGGGAAATCCCCTTGGGCCCCTTTTCCCCCAATACTTTCAGATGGAAAGGGGATCATTTTGGGGGTCCTTTCCCCGGGCCGGGTTTTTGCCCGGGTTTAAACCGACCCGTTGGGGAAACTGGGGAATCTCACTGGAACCCTCCCCGGAATTTTCTTCTGGTTTTGTTTAATTGGGGAAAATGAGAAATAGGCTTCCGGCTACCCCCGGGAAAGGGGCATTGGAACCTTTTTCTAACCTTTTCCCTGCCCCTTTAAGGGTTACCCATGGAATCCACCCCCCCACCCCAATGACCCCCCAACAGGAAAAAACGAGCAGCCCCCATTAAATTTCCCGGGGAAGACCCCATTTGGGAAAAAAATTTTATTTTAGTGCCCAAGGGGGGTCCCAATCCCTTCAAAGCACTAGATCAGATTGCTGCAGGTTTTGCTTTCCATTATTCCCCCCCCTGCAAACAATAAAAATTGGACTGGATTTAAATTTTATCACTATAATCACAAAAATTTTTTTAATTTCAGTAAAAGATGGGTTTTTTAAAAAGTCAAAGAAATTTGCCCCCCAAAACCCGGGTGACCTTACAGAACCGTAAGCCATCGACATAGTGCTGGCTGAAAAGGAGGGGTTTGTGGGATGAAAGGGGAAGAAAGCGCCCCCTATTAAACCCGACAACACAGGGAAAGGGAAAGGAAAAAAAACACAACAGCCCTAGGGTAAATAAAAAAAAAACTGTCCAAGGGAAATTAAAAGGGGAACAACCCGGAATTTGGGCACTTCCCTTTGGGGGCCTGGGTGAAGACAGGGCTGGGGGGCGGAAACGCTTGGTTTTCAGCAGGGGGCATGATGCTGCGGTTTAAAAACTGGGGGTGGGTTAAAATGTTTGTAAATGTGCTGCTGCATTCCCCCCAAAAAAAATCCCATTTGGGCCCGAAAAACTGCAGGAGGAACCACCTCAGGAAAATTTTCCCTTTTACAAAAAACATAGCCTTTTGATTCAGTGATGAAGGAGGTTTTTTCCCGACATCCCCCTTTCCCACCAAAAACCCCCCCCTAAGTACTGAACCAAGAGTCAATTCCCCTTTATTTGAAAGGGAAAAGAACAAGGGGGAAAAACCTCAAAACTGTTAGTAGTATTCGGAATTTTCGTGTTGAATTCACCCCTTAGGGGGTTTTCCTTCTTTTTGAAGAAATCCCCCCACCCTTTCCCCCAGTGTGAGCATTTTCCAAATCCTATGCTATTCCCTTAGTCCCCAGGAAGGACAATAGGGGCAGTGGGGGAAAAAAATTTGGTCCCTTTTGGGGGGAAATTTAAGGGAAAGAGGGGTTTTTTTTAAACAATAATTTTGTTGTATTATTTAAAATAAAGAAATCCCAAGCCTTTTTTTCCTTATAAAGGCATTTTACTTTAGCCGGAAAACCCTTTTTTGGTGGGGAATGAAAAAAGCAATTATTTAAAACAAAAAATGACTGCGGGTCAGGGTGTGACCCTTTGGGTTTTCATTTCCCCCAAGATGACCCCCGGCTAATTTTCTTTCCCCTTTCCCGAAATTTTTTTTTTACTTGGAAAAATTTACTGAGTTTTTTTGGGTGATGCAAACCCAAGACCCTTGTTCCCCCAAAACAACGGTGGGGCCAATAAAATTCCCTTTAAAAACTTTCCAAAAAAAGGGCATAAAGTCCGTTTCCTTTTCCCCCCCTATCGGGGCCTGCGCCTGCTTTTATTACAGATCAAACAAATATTGTGTACTGCATTGTATTTTTCAGAATTTCTTTTGGGAACCCGAATGAAATTTGGGTCCAGAACTCTTGTTCTGACCCCATTTTTTAAACGGCCCCAACATGTTTCTTTCCCGACAAGAAATTTTGGAAAAACCCGGACAAAAGGGGGGACCCCCAATGTTGGTAAACACCCCCTAAAAAAAAAAAATTTTTTGGGGCCGCAACGTGAGGCATGCCCTGAGGTGGTTCCAGGAAACCCCCGAACCCGAACACTGCCCGGGGGGGGTTGGGGGCCGGGGGATAACAAATTTTAAAGGGCCTTGCACTCTAAAGGTCTCGGTAAATTTATGCCCTCAATGTGTATTTAAACTACCCCCCTTGGCCATTTGATTCTCCCGGGTTTGTAATTGCTTTTGGCATCTGGGCCGCGGGGGGTCACAATAAAGTGACTCGAAAACTAGAAAACTTTGATCCAGCCCGCCGCGTACCGAACTTTGTTTTGCTGTGAACTTCCAGTAGTTCGGATTGTCACTGTTTGTAGTCACAACCCCTTTGCCCGGTATGGTTGCTGAAATATATAGGTAACCTTGACAGTCTCTAAGGATAATTGTTTAGTGGTAAGGGATTCTACGGGTTCTTTTAGGACAAGATCTGGGTATTCATAGAATATTCAGGTGGGTCCGGGTTGGAACTAATTCACTAGGGATTGTTCTGAGACATATATAAGTAATCAATATATGTTCTGACAAAGCCGGGAGGGTACGGTCCCCACATTGGGGGCAAAAAAGGGTGGGACTATTGTTGGTTAGGTAGGGGTCTTTATTATTTTGATAGAAACCTTGTGTTGTGAGACCGGGATCCGGGCACAGGCCGGTGGCCACGGCTGTGTAGTCTTTGTCAGGATTGGAGACTCCCCATACGTAGAACACCAAAATGTTTAAGCTGTTTCAAAAAGAGCAAAAGTTGCCTGAAGAGGCAGAGACTGTCAAGGAAATTGTTTGCAGGAAAGAAGGGAAAAAGTACGTTACAAATGCATGTAAAATGTATAAGTTGGTGGGATTGCCAAAGAAGGGCAGATTGCAGCCATCCAAGTGGCAGGAGATAATAGAAGTTTGGAGGGAAATTGTCCGATAAGGGAATGGCTGGAGATGGCACAGGGTCACCACCGCCGAGTGGCCAAATGTTTGCAAAAGGAAGGTTTTTTTGGAAATTTAAAAGGGAGTGGCGGAGATAATAATGAGACAAACTGTAGTTATATAAAAGTGTTGTTTGGGAAAATGATAGTTTGTGTAAAGAAGCCACTGCGCCACCGCCCTAAAATGGCGGCTGGCGGGCCCGAGGGGTGGGACCTGTAGTGCATGTGGAACGAAAAATCCTGATTGGCCAGAGGATTGTAGGAGTTTGGGCTCCAAAACGGCCACCTAAGGGCTAGTCCAGAACCGCCCCTAGCCCGCCCCCTATACCCCTTGGTTACATCCCAAGGACAGTATTATCAGGGACCTCCTGCTGTTGTCCCTCCCCCCGAGGTCCCCTAGTGCCCCACCCCAAGGCACGCCCCCGCACCCGATCCATCCGCCCCTGTACCGGTGATGATTGTGGAAGGTGCCGAAGGCACCAGTGAGGAAACTGAAACCCTGGGCCTAAAACCCTCCTAAAA